>WBMV01016876.1:2080872-2118821 GCA_013396655.1 Campylorhamphus procurvoides | reverse complement strand
CATCGTTCTCTACAACTACCTCAAAGGAGGTTGTACCAGGTGGGGGTCGGTCTCCCAGGCAGCCAGCAATAGGACAAGAGGGCACGGGCTTAAAGCTGTGCCAGGGGACATTTAGGTTGGATATGAGGTAGAAATTTTTTACAGAGAGTAATCAAGCATTGGAATGGCCTGTCTAGAGATGTGGTGGATTCACTGTCCCTGGAGGTTTCTAAGATGAGACTGGATGTGGCACTTCATGCCATGATCTAGTAATCACAGTGGTGTTGGATCAAGGGTTGGACTTGATGATCTTGAAGGCCGCTTCCAACCCTGCTGATTTCATGATTCTATGAACGGATCTGGGGAAGTGTCTGGAGAGTAAGTCTGTGAGGAGCAGCCGAGGGAGCTGAGGGTGTTTTGCCTGGAGAGCAGGAGGCTCAGGGGTGACCTTACTGATCTCTACAGCTACCTCAAAGGAGGTTGTAGCCAGGTGGGGGGCAGCCTCTTCTACCAGGCAATTAACAGTAGGACAAGAGGACACAGCCTCCAGCTGTGCCAGGGGAGGTTTAGGCTGGACATCGTTAGTAATTTTCTCACAGAAAGGGTGATTAGATAGGGGAATGGGCTGTTCAGGGAGGTGGTGGAGTCACCATCCCTGGAGGTGTTTAAGGAAAGGCTGGCTCGGTGGTTTTCGGTCATGGGTTGGACTTGATGGCCTCAGAGGTCTTTTCTGACCTAACTGATTTCTGTGATTATGGGACAACCCCTTCTTTCATAATAAAAACCAGGAGTAATGACTCCTGATATCCTGGTTTGCGCCAAGACAGGGTTAATTTTTTGCAGTAGCTGTGGGGGGCATGGCCAAGACATGGAGGTCATTCTGTAGAACCTCACAGGTTTTTTTATACCACTTCAAGCATTGCTGGGGGCAGAGGAAACCCTTTCCGGAAAACGGGTTCTTCACAAGGCAAAGTGACTTGCTTCCAGGGAGTGCTTTTTTTCCTACAAATCCTTTCTCTTCATGTACCTTCTGTCATTACTATTGGTGCTGTTACTGTTAGTTTATTCATTGCTGTTTCCAGTAAATTGTTCTTATCTCAACTTGTGATCTTTTCCTTTTGTACGTTCAGTTTTTAATTTCATCCCACCACAGCACAAAGGAGGAGTGGAAGGGAGGGTGAGAGAGAGAGAGAGAGCAGGATGTGGTTTTGGAGAGTCTCAGTGGAGGCACTGAACTGGGAAGTACCATTCCTAAACCACACCTGAGCAGAGCCTGAAGCTTTGAGGCACTGCTGACATCCCATGGCTTTTGCTGAAATCCAGCCAGTGCTGTAGAAGGTTTGATTCACATGAACCCTTTTGCTATTCTTTTGTGTTAATTCCTTGGATTAAATAATAAGATTATACTAAAAGGACATGTCATAAGAGGGAAAACAGAAGAAGTGAAATTCAGTCCACAGAGGTGCTTTACTTCGTTAGTGAGTCCAAGTCCCTCTTGGTGGAAATGCTTCATTAATCCCACTGAAACCTGCAGGTGCTGCATGTGTTACTACACATGTTAATTAGAAATAACGTGTAAACCCAAGTGCTGGTTTTGTCTGTATATGTTCTAAGAGGTTTCTCCACCACTTAGCCATGCAGTCTCCTATTTCTGCATGGCACAGGACCTATAAACTTCCCCTGACCTAAGGGCTTCTGCAAACCTGAGCCGTTGATACAGAAATTCAGAGTTTATTTTAACCTTTTACATGCAGCTGCAAGCATGTCCCTCTTGGCAGTGTACAATCAATTTGAGGCACTCACAGAACCATAAATATTTGCTGTGCATATATACACTAAGATCTACGTCAGTATTAACACTGAGTTTTTTCACTGAACAATAAGAAGGTAATGATAGTGACTGTGCTTGTCCTTTTGATATATTCCAGATCCTACAATTAACACATTTTATTGTTTTAGTTTTAGTCTATTTTTAAACATGAGCTGTTGCTGAGTTGTTTGAAATTATTTACTTAAAGGTTTTAAAACTGACCTTTTATTTTAAATCCCCAGGGTTCCATAATTGGTGTTTTTCTTCCTTAGGGCATATTTCATTTTTGAATAAACATGTTGTAAGTGCTGCTAAGACTGCTGTAATGATCCTGTTATAAACTATTGTTTGTTTCTTTAGTGCTCCTAATGTTCTCAGCCCTGTGCACAGATGCTTAATTATCAACACTCTGATTTAGTGTAGCAAAAAGGGACTAATTTTAATCAATATACATGCATCCATGTAAATAAATAGAGAAAGAATGTGCATTTTGTTGTAATCAGTCATTTTAAAAATTGGGTTTCTCACAGATGGCACTTTGGGAAGCCTAAGCCAACTGTTTCTGCTGCATGCATGCCTGAATTGATTACATTGTTCTGTGGAGCTCACAGACTCTCCCTCCTGTCGGTCTGTCCCTGTGTGAAACAGGAATTCACAGTACTAGAATGAGTCAGAAGTGAAAGCCAGTGCCGCTCCCTCGAGCTTGGATCAATTTGGAAACACCTAGATCCCACTCTCAGTCCAAATGGTTCGGGAAGGCAAGTGTTCCAAGTAAGATCTTGGAGCTGGACACTTTGCCTTTGCTTGGATCACTGGCAGCTCTCATGTCAGGCTCAGATCTTCAGGGCTATTTTCATGAGATGAAAGAAATCTTAATTAAGTGTTCATATCTTTGTCAGCCAGACTCAGAATCAAAATTGATGCGATTCCCTTGAGCTTAACTGCTTGTTATACCCTGCAGACAACAAAGATACTGGGAAGAATAATGTGAATCTCATTTAACATCACAAAGAAGCTTTCCACAGCAGGATAGACTGATGTGGAACTATTGAATGGGCATAAAAAACCTCTCCACTTTCTCTTCCCTTAAAAAAAAAAAAAAAGAGATTAAAGGAGTATTCCGAGAATGATTGTATTGTTTCCCTGTTCTTGGGGAAAGAGAGAATAGGTTAATGATTTTAGTCCTACTCTCTGTGAAAGATTCCAATTCTTCCATGCCACAAGCAGCCCAGATGACCTCAGGCAAGACACTTCCTTCTAGCTGAGCCTTAATTCTCTCCTTTTTGCTAGTTCAAAGAGGATTTGTGAGGCTAAATATATTAAAAACTGAAGGGCTCAGCTTACAGTCATGACAGCCAGAGTGAAATCTCAGAGAGACAGAAAGTGCTGGTGATAAAACTTTTTCTCACAAATAGCAGAAAGACCTTGGCATGCAGGATCAAATCTCCTACAACTAAGAGCAGGAAGCCCTAGAGATCTGCAAGTCCAAAGCAGCTGCAAAAGAATGGTTGGGATTCCTTTGCCAGCATGACACTTAACTCCTTCCCTCTCGGCAGGTAGCGAAGGTTTGATATCACCGTGTTCCTCATTAGCCAAACTAGTTAGGGCTTTCAAAACCCATGTCTAGACAGGAGATTTGCACTTCTGTCTTGGCAATGTTTTACCAAACACAAATTAGTTTAGAATAATCATATTTTAATAAGGTGGTGGCAGAACAGCTAGTATCAGGTAAATGAAAGACCAGGCTGCATTCTCCTTCAACTTCCTCAAAAAATTGAAGTTCAACACTTGCAAAATGTCAAAGCTGTGGAGCACTGTTTTGTCCTGATTTTTGTAATACCACCATCTTCCCTTTTTGTGCCCTTCTTCAGCCTATCCTTGGCTAGAAAATGTTAGTTTACCGCTGTCACTGTTACTTCTCTGCACACACTGAACTACTGCCAGAATGGAAATATTTTGAAGGATTAGATGCCGTTCTGCTTCAGTATTTGCTCTGTTTTGTGAGGGGAAACCTACAGACCCTGAGCTGATAATCACATGTAACCACCTCGGGCAGAGTTCATATCACTCTGTAATGAAAATATTGTCCTGATTGGGGTTGGGAAACTGAGGCATGTGAGATGAACTGATTTGACCAACATCATAAGGGTTAATCAAAGTTCTAGGAACATCAAGCAAGTCTCTTGTCCATTGGCTTCTTTACTGGGGAATAAAAGGTGCAGCGCAGGACATGTTGGAGCTCCTCCATCCCAAATGGTAGGCACTTGACTATGAGGGCCGTAACAAGTTACATTTTTTTTTTTTCCTATAACTGTATGCATGTGTCTGCTACTCTGCATTCTAAAATTAAAAACCAAACAAATAAAAACAACAACAAAAAAAAGAAAAAAAAAGGAAGAAAGGTAACAGCTTCTCAGACCATTATTTTCCACACTGAACAACCATTTTTAAATTAAAAACGCAAAGTTTTTCAACATCACAGAGAAAGTAATATCTTTGCAGAGGTACTGCAATATATAACACCAGATCACTTCAACAGGATGTAGAAAAATCCATAGAACTGGTGCAGAAAGTGTGAAAAATATTCAGGCTAAGAGCATGGACTGACTTTTTGCTTCCTTAAAAAAGATAAGAAAGTACTAGAGTAAAAGGAAAGCATTAACATATCAATGAGTGGGAAAAAAAACCCCTCAAATAAACCAGTCAGGGGAAAATTTTCCTATTGGTGACTCACACAGTGAAATCCTAGATATCCTGAAGTCAGCATTAACAAATATTACCAGCCTTTTTCTCCAAGATGGGTTCTGCTGGAGGAAAGCCATCTAATTTGGAGGGTCAGTGGTTTCTCGTAAAAGAGGTAAGAAAGTAATAAGAATGTGTCACAATCAGTTTTATAGTTATTGAATTTTACTCTTGTTTACTGAATAAATCAAGATCACTTTGGGATTCCTAATGTAATGTTCCAAGCTTCTCTACTATTTGTTCTAGCTGGTTGCTGTTAACAGTATGAATTATATTTACCAACAAGAATCAATTTAACTCAGTTCCAAACCTTTTAAACTAATAACAGATGTATCAGAAACTCAGGGTTAGAAATTCAGCTAAAATATCACAGCATGATGTAAAATTTCTCTAAGCACAAGACTTTTTGGGTTACTTGCTGTATACTCAGGTTTTCTGAATCTCAAACACTGATAAAAATTCTGGTCTTCATTTAGAGAATCGAAATCTGCTAAACTAAAAGAGCTGTGGTTCATTTACAGCAGCCTCCACACAGCTGAGGAGCTATGAAAATGTCTAAAAATAACGTGATCTAAAATGGTACTTGCAATTTCAGATATCTCAGTGTTTTCACATGAACAACAGTGAGCGCTGGAAAGGGGAAATGTCCTGTACTCACTGACAGCCTCCTCCTTCCAGCTCTCAGCCTGGCCTTGTCCCTCCATGAATCTTGGCAGAGTGAACAGGAGGAGCCTGAGGACCTGAAGGATACCTGCTCAGGGAAGCAGGAACTTCCCTTTTGGTGGTGGTTGTTTCTTTACACATTGGCTCTTTGATTGGGTTTGCAGTTTGGGATGCCAGCAGAGATTTCCAGGAGGAACACTGTGGCAGGCGGCTGATGCTGCCAGAAGAGCTCAATAAAGCCATTTATCACGTCTCTGTAATGTGCACAACATAGAACCAAAGAAAAATTATGCATTCAAAGAGGAATCAAAGTATGATAGAAAATAAAAGTTTAACAAATCTCTGATATTCTCTTGATGGGATAACACAGGGGTAAATTACTGTTACAGTGGCCTTTTCCCCAGAAGACACAGGGAGTGTGTTTCTGAGACCAATACGCTACAGTGTCCATTCTGTAGGGGAGGACCTTCCCTTTAGAGATGGGAACATCTGCAGGGCTGAATATCAGGGATAACACATACTTCAGAGTTCAGTTTGCCTTGAAAATACCCCTGGGTCTGGTTCAGTATGACCACAGAAGGAGAAGGTTTTCTATGTTTGATCTTTGTAGCCCATGACTTGAAACCCCTCTCTCTTAACAATGTCCAGCTACCCTGTTCAGTGTTAGGAAACAGGCCCATGATGTGAGCATAGTAAAGAAATTATTCTGTACCAGGCAATTAGCATGCATACCTGCTACTCAGCTTGTGCAGATTTGTCAGCTGTGCCACTGATCTGCAGATTGGGTGGGACCTTGATAATTATAGACAATTACAATGATCAGTTATGGATAATTACGGACCAGCAGTCTAAATTCCTCTCTGCGGTTGTTCCACTTAACCCTGGCAGTGTTATACCATGATTAGAGTGTGAAGCAAAGCTTCAGCCTCTGCATCTGCATCCTGCTGTCTGCCTGCAAGTAAATGCAACTTTTTAGGTCAGCAGTTCATCAGTCACAGCATCAGCCACATTGTAATGCCAGAGATACTATGGACACACCAAGTATAGATATGGCCCTGTTATTAGGAATATAGCCAATCTTCCACCTTCAAAAGGCTGCCCACAAGAAAGAGCATCATTACAAAAATAGAGCAGACTGAGCTTAAGAGAAAGTGGAAACTTAAAGCTACGTATTTCATCATTTGCAACTCCTGCTGTAACAATTAATTGCTCCTAACCAGATCATAGATATTTCCCAGCCACAGTTCGTCCCACCTCCCATGCCGTGGCTGCACCAGGGTTGATTTCCAGCCGCCAGGGCATTTGCAGGCACAGGGAGAGCTTTTGGCTACTCCTAAGGCATGCGCCTCTCAAGCAGCTAATAAATTGCTTAGGGAAAAGGCAGGGGGAGCCAGCTGGACCTGGCCCATGAACAGGCAATTAGACTACACTGGGTTGATGAATGACCAGAGAGACGCTACTCTCAATTTACTCTTCTGAGGGATAACATTCATCTATAGCTCAAGCAATGCTTCAGCTTGTTGGAGAGATGTCCAATCTTCTGTCTGAGGATTTACGCCAGTCTCCAGCTAGCCAAGATCAGAGACTAGGAGAATGCACACATCTAGCGTGTTCATTTAACCCTCCCAGAGCCAGAAGCAGCATAGCAGGCTGATCTGCACAGACTCCCAGAAGAGAGGGGAAAACATGCTTTAGGGGAACAGAAACCAGGGAGTGACCTGAACATGCCCTGATGAAGAGGCATTTCATAAGGTACTTAAATGTCTGCTTTTCAAAGCATCTGCAAAGACCATGTGTAAAGCCATGTGATGATCTTTCAGCCTCTGAGGATTGGGAAGAGAAAGAACAGAAGTTGACAGCGGTTGCTGAGCACTTTTGTTTCAGTTTGGTTGTGTTTTTAAACTCAGTTCTCTCACTTTGGAACAGTGTCTCGTCCCTGGGAGCCTGTGTAGCAATGGCACTGAGAGATGTGCTGCAGGAAGGCTCCTGGCACTACCACAGACATATCAACCAAGCAGGACCCAATATACCCTTCCTAAGCGCTGACAAAGCAGAGGAATCACACAAGCACGCTGTACATTGACACACAATTTTCCTTGAAGTGTGCTTTTCAATTATTCAGGAAAGCCTCAGATCAAGAGTATTTAGTTGTAGGAGTGTATTTTCTTTGCCTACATTAGAACGGGGTATTAAATAACGTGCTGCTATGAACTATTGAGCCCATCTGTATTTCCGTGATGGCTTCCCATCCGTGAAACAGTGGAGCCAGAAGAAAAATGCAGCTCTCCAGATACCACGGATGTCACTAAGAGGGATACTGATGAATTTGACAGAAAAGCTGGGTAATACAATCTCCTGCTGCTTGTCATCAGCACCATAGTCAACTTGGCAGCATTACAGGTCTTCACTGTTCTTTCATCCCAACAACAGAAGAATGTCATAAGGATTTCCTAAACATAAAAGGGTTCAAATGAAGGGAATATCTTAAAAAACATTTATAGTACCTTGAAGAAGCTAAAAAATGAAATGGTTTTAGCAAAAACACATGCTCTTACTCACACACATACAAATTAAATAAAACTGCTTAAGAATGCTGGGCTTGGGATAATTTTTTTTTTCATTTTTTATTATAAAAACAGTGACATTTGAAATACTGAAACATGTTGAAACAAAACATAATTACAAAGACATCAAAAAGTTTGCAAGCAGATATAGAGAAAAAAGCAGATTTTTTTTTTGTATGATAGAGGTTATCTTCAATGCTAAGCAAAGACCATGGGCAACATCCTGGCCCCAGTGAGGTCAATGAATGCTTTCCACTCCTTCAGAGATAGCAGAACTTTCCTCATTACCCACATACTCATTAGCACATCTTCTGAATCCTTGAACTTGCTGTACCTGTTCCTCCAGTGAGGCCATGTACTTTCTTGTTATGCATCTGCTCCAAACCAGTTACTTTCCAGATAAAAGCCCTTTGGTCTAGTCAGTCCATTCATAAACTGCCAATATTTTGCCTACACTGAGACACAAACACCACGATGTGCAGATTCTAGACAGTGGGCTGCTAATGGCATCAATTAAGATTACCCCTCTTCTGCCTGTCTGAAAAATCCTGCTGTGCTAAATTTCAGGGCACACTGTACAGCTAACTACCCCAAAAATCACAGCACAAGAGAACTGCCCTTTACCATACAGTAGCTAAACTCTAAACACAAATACATTGCTGCAGTTAATTGCTGCTCTGAAGGGTATGGCTGGTTTCACAGCTATGCAACAGATGAAGGCCATCAGGTAAAAGTGTTGAGCTGCAGGTAGAGCTCAGACAATCTGGGATCAGGGTATCTGCGATGGCAAAAGCACAGAGCTGACCTCTGCCTCCATGATGCGAACAGGAGTGCAGCTGGGGCAGTGTAAAGCCACATCCCTGGTTACTCAGTGTCCTAGTGAAATGGGTTTCAGAGCATCAGCCCAAAGCCTACCAGTGTGCACACATTTAACATGAATTAGTAACATAACCTTCCCACACCATCTCCAAAGGCACAGAGTCGAATGCAGATGGAGATTTGACAAACACTCTCATCCTTCGAGGCAGCACTTCTGAGATGGGTCAAGTCTGAAGAAACCCTCTGAGCTACCACCAAAGCTGCAGCTCCTCCAGGGATAAAGGGCTTCTGCTTTTAGTGGTGTCAGCTCAGCATTGCTTATAAACCATAGTATTCAATTGCAACGCATTCTCTCCTCCATAATGTGAGCCCTCTGGCAAGGAGAAATACACACCCTTCAATAAATATTAAACTGTCATTTTTAAAAATTTCATTCACAAATCCAGTTTATATTATAATGTTCAAGTAAAAAAATGATAAAAACTTCCAAACATCAGATTAAGAAAAATGATTTTAAAAAGTTACCTCAGCCTGCTATAAGTACAAATGCAACATGCTTTGGACATAGAGACTTTAAAATTTAGCCCACCATGAAATCCAAGGAGAAAAAAGTGTTTAGACCAGCTTTCCAAAGAAGTTTAAAACTTTTAGAAATGTCCCCTTGTGGAGTGAGCTAGTCTGATGTAGGATAAAAAGAATAAATATAGCAAGGTCCAAGGCAAGAGTCTGACTATAGCAGCCAACAAGGATTTAAAAGATTTAGGAGGTTTGAGAATGATCCATATTATTTTCGCTTTGCCTCTGAACAATTCTTCCTTCTGTACATTACTAGCCTGTCGATGAGAACCTCTGCAAAAATTCCAGAGGAGACCAGACTAGCTGGTGGATCCTCCATGGGACCGAAGTATAATCACAGTCAGGTACAACCCAACTATTTCTACAATGGCATATAACACTACAAGTTGACAAATAACATGACAGCGAAAAACTGAAAGGATTTATGCAACCAGACAAACCCCATTCAACACCTTTTTATCAAGGGCAGCAGTTTGCAATGAACAGCCACTGTGTTTCAAAACTCCCTCCTGTGCACAGCCTGCTCACTCTCTCCGTTCTCTCACACACTCACGCTCTCCAGCTCACTGCTCCTCTTATCCTCTTCCTCTCATTGGGAGGTCTCCTGGAGTCTCCCTTTGCTTTGGGCTCAGCGCGGCATTGCAGAAAGCAGAATCCTTGCAGCTCATCAGCCTGCCTGCTCCATCAGGTTGTCACTTCAGCAGCTGCACAACTCCCTCAAGTTTCTTTCTTCATTTTCTTCCTCTTCCTCCTCTCTTTTTTCCCAGATACACCTGCCGTACAAATAACAGGGGTCAATGCACAAACCTTCCATGTGCAATCACATCCCTGAGAACTGCTGGCTTTTTGCCTGATGAACAGATTTAAGGGTTCTTAGATGTGTTTTACAACAGCCACCTACTTTCAAGGGTAATCCAAAGTCATGGGGAGGGCTCTGAATGTTTTTAGTGGGCACTGACTCATACATACATTAGCTTCTATTTCATCTTGAAAAGCACTGTGCAGAAATTACTGTCACTAAATTCAATAGTAGCTTTGCTCAGTAACTAAGAAGAGCAGGAACAGGAATCTGTCACAGAAAAGCCTCTGTAATACAGAGTAAGGCAGAGGCTCTCAAAGAATTAACACATACAGCTAAAGGAGAAGCATTTTGCATATTCACTTAAAAATGCATTTGTGAACACTTCTCAGATTACATATTATTCTGAAAATTCATCCGTTGTGCAAAAATATTCACTTACCATTATTGGGTGAGTTATTAGCAACATCCAAAGACTTATTGAAGGAAGCAGAGACTGCATCACTGCTGTGGTTTGTAGATATCAAGTCCCTTGGGCCTTCTTCCATTCTTGTTTGCAAACCTTGCTGGGGCTTAATTGAAACAATATGCTTCACTAAGCATATGAGTTAAACGAAGCATATGCCAGTACAAAATATGAGAGAAAATGTCATTATTGGGGGCATTTAAAGAAACTGTAGGACAAATTTATTTTTACATTATTAAAATATTCTGGCATGTCATCTACCTACCTCCTATTTATTTGGTTTAGGGGGGATTAAAGTGTTGAAATTGTCCTTCACTGCTATTTTTCCCCTCGCTTCTCCCAGTGAATAGAAGAACATATTGAGGTGAAAATACTGTCATTGTGTAGCGACACTGAAGAGTAAGATGTGCCCAGGGACTGCTGACTACAGTGCACAGAAACACTGGAGGTAGCACAAGGAGTGTAATAGCAGCTTTGTGGATCTGGCTTCATATGCAATTTAGGGGGTTTTATGTCCATCTCTGAAGGATGAGCTTGCACAGCAGCAGACACCAGCACTGGAGGCTGACATGCAACATAAGCTTCTTCTGGCCCACCATAAACATGCCAGAAGAAGCAATGCTGTCATGAGGAGTCTGAACAGCACTGTTAAGATTATTCATTAAGGTACACACAAAGCTAAACCAACTAATTGGGTGTGCAAGAGGGAGTAGCCTGCCACCACTCTGGGCACTGATGTGCTGCTCTAATGACAATGTGGATTGCGGTCAGTGAGTTAGTTAAACCTTTTCCCTCAAAAAGAGAGCATCTGGAGTCCAGGGAGCAAAATTGTCCTGAGGATCATGAGAGACCACAGTGGGTGTGACAGGAAGAGAAATGATGATTACAAAAAAAAAACAAAACCAAAAAAAAAAGCTGTATGTGTCCAGAAAAACATATTCTATGACAAGTGAATGAAATACAGTTAAGACATTTTGTGGTGTTCCCCCTCCAGCATTTCTCATTTCTCAGGACAGCAAGGACATTACAGTCAAGGACTGGTTCAAAACCCAGTCAACACTCTATTCCTTTGCGCTCCTCATCCCAAATGAACTGACATTCCCCACAGCCTTTCTCTGTTGCACTCTGAGACATTTTTCTCTCAATAAGCTTTTCACTGGTGTAACATTGGCTTCACTTTATCTTCACTGACTTTCGGGAACCACCTTTGCATTACTGTTTATGTCTCTGGGCGACCTTCAGCTACAGATAAAACACAGCCCAATTGTACTCCAAACTTGGAGTGCATCTGGCTTTAATCATGGAAGAAAAAATGCTTAGGCAGATGCATTCCAAGTTAAGTGCACAACTCTCTCTACTGTAAAATCAAACTGTTTTGTAAATATGTTAGGGAATACCATGTTGCAAACCCCACAGTTCACTGTGCTCACACTTCTTTTATGGGAAGGCAGAAAGGAAAGAGAAGAGGAAGCCAGAAGACAGAGAGGAAAAAAGTCACCCTTAGGTCACAACCTCTTAACAGAGAAGACATTCCCCTCTGCTCCTGGAAAACCAAACACTACTCTTGGAATACAAAATACTCACATGCCTCCGCCCAGATCCACCCCTTGCTTCTTTCACCTCCATTTTCTTCTTCTTCTGCTGTGTTTTGCTTTCGAGTCCAGAAAGGCAGAAACGAATGCCTGCTTTGCCTTTTGGCAAATCCTGAAAGCATTAGAAATTTTATAAGAGGAGTTCTGGGACAGGTAATTGTTGGGTTTTTTTCAGGAAAACCAATTACCTCCAGGAGTGTGTGCTAACAGTGAACAAGCAGGGTGTCTCTCTGGATAAGGTGCACACTTCAGCTTAACACAGCTCTTTGCAAAAAGCACAGCACACTCTTCCCACGGCTGCCCAAGGGAAACATATCCCTGGGCTTCTAGAAAGCATTTAAATAGCAAACCTTCTGCCTCTCCACCCAAGCTACCACTGTATTGCTATCAGCAAACCCTCTTATCAGCAAGCTTAAATAAACATGCCCCAGCTGCCTGGGATGCTGTGAAGGCTGGTGACAGCTGTAGGCTCCACACCTCTTTTAAGGCCCAAGTATGTGGGAAGGGAAGGAGCAGCAGAGAGAGTTCATTCATGAAAGGTGGAAAACACAGTGTTTGCCACTCAGGACAGCAATGGCACTGGGATGATGAACTCTCAGAACCAGCCAACTCCCCCTAGTCCATCTCACACATCCTGCAAGTGCATTCCCCAGCTCCAGCTATCTCAGACAGGTCAAGGGAGTGATCACATCAAGCACCTCCTCCAAGGGTGAGAAAGCCCCCACAACCAGAGGAGCCCTGCTCCAGGCCTGCACTGGAGACCCCAGGCTGGATGGGACTGACCCCAGTGGAGCAGGTCTCCCTTGGTTCATCAGCATCACTGCCTCACCTGTTCCTTCTCATCTCCCATCTGATGCTCCTCATCTCCTGTCCAGTTTCCCCACTCTTCTGTGGGAGCCTTCCAGTCAGAATCCATGTCAATTGCTGAAGGGTCATCTATTATGGTGAGTGTGAAAATGAGTTATGTTCAAATCCATATTACTTCCCAGCCTCACACAAATAGCACAAATGCTGCAAAGAATACCTGTCATCTTCTTGCTTGCCCCAGAATGTCTGGGTGTGCATGTATGCATGTGTCTTAAATGTATCAAAACATTTACAAATTTATTAAAAAGGTTTATTCAAACATATACATTGCTTGCTAATTCACAATTAATGACTGCACTTCTCAGGACAGGAGGAAAATTAAAGACAGGCAGAAAAACACACACAGGAACAAAAGCCCTTCCAGTCTGCACTTCAAGAAAACAAGCTTTACAAAACTAATTGCATGGTTTGTCAAACATTTTCTTTTAATTTCGTGGAGAAGGATTCAAGCATATCCAGAAACACTGGCAGACACAGCAGTCTCTTCCACTCACTGCAACACACCATCCTTTGGGCAATGATTTGTATGGAAGATTAATATTAGCAAAGGATTTGTGCATTCATTACTGCTCTCATCGGTGTTTGCTTTCCTATAAAAAATAGAATCAAGTATATTCGTGACTTCATCTTCCTTTTCCATTTTCTTTTCTTGAATATAAGCCAGCAAAGCACCATTACAGCATTGATTTCCAAACCACCCTAATATGCAACTCTAGGCATGAAGTAGGTAACACCTATCCCGCATCAATTCTGATCATCTCATGGGGGCTAGGCAAAAAACTTATCAAAATCGTTTAGGTTTCTGTATCTTTCAGCATCTGGTACCTTTGAAAATCTAGCTGCAAGCCCTCAGCTGCCTCTCCACAAAGCACTTGGCAAAGGGTCCTCAGGCAAGAAGGCAAAACAGAACAGTCTAATTCCTTTACTCAAACTGAATGAGGTGCAAAAAAGCAGATAAATCAGCATAAGATGTTGAAAGGACTACTTGATTGTTTTTTAATGATTTGAATGCAACCAGCTTAAGTCTTATCCTAAAAGGGAGAGAGACTTCGAAAATACAGCATATAATAATAACTCTTAGCTGATTATGTCTCCTAAAAAAAAAAAACTAAACTAAAAAAAAACCCTAAAAAATCCCAGGATGGATGGAAAAACTTCTAGTTGAACCAGAGCCAAACCCAGAAGCATGCTGGGGATGATAAAAGAAAACTGTTTCCAAAAAGTTGCTCTAACAAAGTTTGCTGCCAAATGTCATAAACCAGATTATAAACATTGCTCAAGTTTCTCAGTTTAAAATCCATGCCCTCTATATAGACAGTATGTCTTTTCTTCTTCAAAAGGGATATGAACAAGTAATTTTGAGCGCATTCCCCAATAAAATTCCAGTCTAAAACAGAATTCAGTCTCCTGAGCTGCAAGGCAGCAGCTCTGCTGATGGATGCTCTCGTGTGAGCAAACAAAACAGACTGTAGTTTAACACACAGGAAGCCACAACTCTTGTTTTTACCTATTTAACTTCTGATCTCTCAAAAAGTGCATTAATATATATGCTTTTAATTATGAAAATATTTTAAATGGCAATCTGCCTGCAATGGGCTTACATTCATGCTTCCCCCTTGTCATGTGTAGGCATGAAACTTGCCCAGGCAGTGGTGACTGCCTCATCTCAGAGTTACTTTCTCAAAACTGTCCCAGGGGTGTTTAACTCAGAGAAAATTAAGGGCACTATAAGTTTCTTTGAAATTTTCTGGATTTGATGGGGAAATCGGAATAAATGTTCTTATCCCAAAGCTTTGACTTAAAACTTCTCTTGTGTAGCATATTTTCCTTCTACAGTGACATCTCCCGCAATGTCTTTAAACTTTGAAAACTCTCTAGTATTTTTAAATCAGCAATTGATCATAAATTCTCTCATAGGCTAAACCTGATCAGTAATTCCTGTAAACATGAACAGTAAAAGGAACATACCATGCAGCAGCAAGTCCCCCTGCTCCCCATGTGGGTTTAGCACTGATGGAGGTGATATCTCTCCTAGCACAAATATAGACCAACGTCTTGACCATGCCTGATGTTCATTTTTACAAAAGCAATGCTGTTAAATGCCATTTCCCAATTAGGTTCTTGCTTGCAACCCACCTCAGTCCCCCAGCAACTCCACCCAGACAATGCTGTATTTCTGTGCTGGCAGCAAATATTTACAGCATGCATTTCAGGGCCAAGGTGTTTTCCATGTACCCCATGCAATGAAGATACTTTTAGATCCTGAAAGGCACTATGTTGAAGGTTTCTTCAGAAATCAGGGAGGCTGCCAGCATCTCTGCAGGCAGAAACTCCATCCCAGCACCAACCATCTGAATGCCCTTGGTCTCCAGTCTCTCTCCTGTGTAATGCCAGGGAACAGCCAGCTGGGAGGTCTTGGGGATCAGGCAGACAGGGACCCACAGCAGCAGGGTCTGGTCAAAAGGAACAGTCAGCACGTTCTCTGTGCCTGCTGATAGGCAGGGTGGAGTACAGTACTCTACAGGCTGAACCTAATTATCTGGCCTGAAAAATGGAACTGGAAAGTGCTGCAGAAAAACTCTCTGTGTCATTGAGAGGGAGATTAAAAATTTTCTATTCCAGAGTTGTAGGTTTGGATTCTAAGCTACTAGCATCCCTCTTGGCATGCTGTCCCTCAATATGGGCAGCAGAAACCCAAGGGAGGTTCATCTGGCAGGGCAACCCCTCAGTAGGCTGCATATTGTCCACAGCACTGAGTCTTTCTGCAGCTGCTGTAGAAAGCCCAACCCTTTGCAAAGGGCAGTTGACTGTGTAATGAGCACAGTCCTAACTCAAATCCTTGCCAAGCCATCACTTGTAGGCCAAGTGTAATCTATTCAGTTCAAATGGATAGATAATTTCCATTGTAAAGCTTGCATTTCCGTGTTACAGGTAAAAATTATTGCTACCAATAATTAATTGGTGTAGCAGGGTGTAGGAGTCCCTCATTTGGCACCTTTCTTCAGCATAATTTAGTAGAGGCAAAGTATCAAATAAATCCCATACTGAAGACTTCTTCTAATGGAAAGAAGCTACTGATCCCCATGAAACAAAAGAATTAAAATTGATTTTAACCCCAGAACAGAAGGAAGGATTGGAGTCAGGAGACACAGGGTCAAGAGACGTGTGATATTTCTTAAGGTTCCAGGGAAAATTTGTATTGACAATCAAGGACTCATTGGGAAGATGCCAAGACAGGTAAAAAGCTACTCTCATGGTCATGAGACATTGTATTTGCAAAGCAGAATGTGGGTTTTCTGCTCTGCACTGTTGCCAAAGCCCGGGTCCACGGCACTTGGAAGCAGATGCATGGGATAAAATTAGTATTCGCTTGCCTTGGAACCAGACACAAGTGCTCTGAAACAGCCCAGCCAGCCACACTGTGTGGGTTACATGTTTTGTAACAGCAAAACCAGCCACAGCATATGATGCATTCTGTGAGACAGCAAAGTGTAAGTTCATAAATGTGACCAAAGGGGCAGTGGCAGATTTGTGGTAGAGGCATAAAGGCAGTATTGGGAAACGTGCAAATAAAGCTTCCAAAGCAGAGGCAGGAAGACTCGGAATAACCCTGCAGAAGAGGCAATAAAGGTGCCTGGCAAAAGCAGAGCACTTTCCAGGCTTGAAAATTAAGTGAATTATGCCAGAATCAGAAGGGGTTCAGCCCCTTTTCTCTTTGTGGCAGGGATGAAAAGTATGCAAACACTAACGATCAGCAGAGTAAAACAATGATGAAAAAAGCTTCCCACTTTGAGACCCCTCTTCCCTTGTGGGAGAGTCCTGGCCACCTTAGCGTCCTGGTGGGACTGCTGGGACTGCAGCCATCAGTGCTGACCATGTGGCTTCAGCTCCAAAATACTGAATGCCCCCAGCCATGGAAGGCTTAGATTGCTAAGGACTAATTATTTGAATATGCAGAGACAATGACTGATGACAGAATGAGGATTTCAGAATTGATGAGGCTGGAAGAAGCCTCTGGAGAATGTTTAGTCCCACTCTACAGCTCACAAAGGGCTCAGCTATAGCAGGTTTCTCAGGAATGTAGGCATAAGAGTTTTCAATATTTTCAAGAGTGGAGACTCCACAACCTCTCTGAACAAACTGTTCTGTTGCCTGACCACCTTCACCATAAAAAAAGCTTTTCCCTTAGGTATAAGTGGAATTTCACTTCATATCCATTTGTCTCTTCCCCACTCTGAGTAGACCATAGGCAGCCACCCCATCAGGTGTTCATACAAGTGGATCACCTCTGATGGACCCTCTCCAGTTAGTTCATGACTGTTTTATACTTGGGAGATTAGAAATGGGCACCGAATCCAGATATGACAATAATTAAGAATTAACTACCAGCAGTGTGTATCATTAATGAATGTCAACACAGCAGTGTGTTGTTTGGAAACCAGCCTGATTGATAGGTTTTTTTCACTCCCATATTGCAGTGACTGTTCAGTTCCCTAACCACTAACTCCCTCTCTCCCTCTATGGATATATGCTTTCAGCTGGGATAACACTCAAGCCTTTTGTGGGTGGCGGTGTTATTATTGCTGGTACTTCACAAAAAGATAACCCGATGTGGAGCAGGGAGCCAGCCAAGGCAGCTCTGCTGGCCAGGGCAGGGGCAGGAGTCCAGCATCCAGCTCCTTTGGCTGTACCAGCACAGAACAAAGAGACTCATTACATGTAGTGCTCTGGATTCGATAAAATGCCCCCAACTCATATTCAGGTTATAAATGGCTTTTCTTTTTAGTTCACAGGCCTGCAAGAACTAACAGGCCATGTTTAACTGTCAAAGAGCTCATTTTGCCTCCAGCGCCGACCTTAATGCCAACCATTACCTCATCTGAATTCAGGGAATACATGTTCATGACACTCCCCTCCCCTGCATCAATATCAAGGCTGATGATTCAAAGGAAAAAAAATACCAGGACGAAGAAGGAAGCTGTAAGGCAGGCAGAATCCTTCCAAACACTTCTGCTCAGATGTTTGCAGGAGCAACCTGCTGAATTTGCTCCTATCTGTTCTGCTCTCAGACAGACATGGCACTGAAAAAGCGGAGCTCTGCCTGGCTTTGCAACTGCAGATCAAGCCCAGAGTGTGCCAAGCCTGACATGTGCCAAATGCAGTGCAAGGGAACGCTGCTGAAGAGCTGCCCACGCTGCCTCCCTCCGTCCCACAGGGACGAGCTGGGCTCCAAAGCTGGAAAGGGCCAGGGACTCTTTGTAGCAACACAGGGGTAAAGAAACACAGCACCCAGGAAAGGGAATGCTTGGGGCCAGGTTTTTTTGGTTTTATTCTTTTAAAGCAAACCGTGCTATTTATAAAATCATGGCCAAAATGATGCATCTGCTGCAGAGCCTTAGTTACCGCTGGGCAGAGAAGCAAGACAACCACAGTCTTTTCTTCTTAATGCATTGCACCACTCTGGCTTCTTCTCCAGTTAAGAAATCAGAGCAGCTAGAGCATGAAGGGGTTTGCTCAGCTCATCAGCCATCATTCCTGCAAGAGCAGGGAAGGGCCTCCCACCAGCAGAGGTATATATAGATACTTCACTCAATCCTGGCCAAAAGGTCAAGAGAAAAAGGTCATCTAATACCCACACTGTTCATGCCAAATTATTCCAGCTACTCAGGACTCACACTGATCTTTCAAGCAGATTTTAAAAGTGAAAAAAAAACACCTACTACTAGTCATAAGAAGACTGAAATCCTGATTGCCACAGTGCACTGGAGTTGGACTCTGCATCTGGGTTCAGGGTATTACTGAGGAAATTTCAAGTTTAGGCAAAGGTACTCGGAGCTCTAGAATCACCCTGTCCTTCCATGGATACCCCAAAGGCTGGGCTGTGGTTGCCTGGAAAAGGGCCACTCAACTCCACCTTCCCACACAATGATGGGAGAGAGGCAAACGCCATGCTTCAATTATGAAAACCAAACACAACTCTGAACTTGTTTCATAAATTTAGTTATCTGAGTTGACTGCTAAATGTGGGATTTTTTTGAAATGAAGAGCCCATCCTGTTGCCTCTGGCTCAGGAAGTTGCTGAACCACTCTCTGCAGGGTGTGGGGAGGGATCTCACTGTGCTTGCCCCTGTTCCTGTGCTTATCTGCCCTTGACTGATAGCGGTGCAACTGCTGGGGAGAGGACCCCGGCCATGAGAGCCTGCACACAGCCTTCCTACATCTGATTACACTCTGCACAGCAGTATGTATGCACTGAAAAAGACTGCACTTTCTGCATCCCTTTTTTATCATCTTCTGAGGAAAAACATAAATAAAATGCATGTTCTTGCTCTTCTCGAGGGTCCCACGTGGGCACTTGCTGCCCCTAACTGAGCTCGCATCAGCTCTGGGCACCTGCCAAAAACTAGACCCACTCCTTACTTCTACCAGTGAATGAGCCCCATGGGAAGTGAACCCTGATTTCTGAGGCTTAGGGAATGGACTCAAAAGAGTATCAGCACTAATACACTTGCCTTTCAAGAGAAAAAGAGCAAAGAGACATACCCTGCCCCTGCCACGCGTCGTCTGCGGGGAGGAAACTCGAGTTGCTCTGCCAACAGCATCTGGAAGGACTGTCCTCAGATGATTTACTCTTCACGTTATCTGCATACAGAAAAGTGTCCTTTTTAAAAATTAAAATGAAAACAATAACCAAAAAAACCCCAACCTAAAAGATAATCACATAGGTATATTCACATTATTAAAACCAATTAATCATGCCTCTATCTGCTCACTATGTCACAATGCCTGGATGTTATGTAATTTAAGCCACACATTAATCTATGCTGCTCATCACAGTGGATTTATTAACAAAGGCTGGATGAGGACACTACATGCAGAAGTTATTAAAAACAACTTGCTCAGGAGTGGCTACACTAGCAATATTCAGAAAATGCTGGGGACCTAAGAGGGGAGCTACAGTTCCTGCAGAACAAAAGCCACATCCAGTCTATACAGCTCCAACTCCCACCATCTTCAATGAGAAGGCTTCTGCTCAATCCATAATTAGAAATCCATAATTACTAAATTAATTGCTCCATGAAATTGCACAGATGAGAGAGAGCTGCCTGGGAAAAAAGAAAAAGGTTTTTTTTGATGATTATTTTCAGCAACTAAAGCAACCAGTACAGTCTGCATGCCTCCCTGAATGACTCCCCTTAGCCCATTTCTAAGACCTGTGCAAAACAGACTAGTGGCTTCTTCACATTTTTCATAAATCGGGGTTTTTTTCACATCTCTGATTTTCCTTCCTTCCTTTCACCTAAAGAACTCCCTGGTTTATGAAGTTTTGTTCTGTATCAGCTTGACTTTTTGCTGCATAAATGCAGATGTTAACAAGTATTTCTCCCTGTTGAGTACTTGTACATTATGAACTACTTCAATCCACTGATGCAGTGTTGGAAAGTGGATGATTAAATATGGCATGTATTATATTGATTGCCATGTCTGACTTTAGAAACTAATTTCAGCATTCAGGCTAACACCACACATGCTGTTTTGCACACAGATGTCTCTCTATATGTATCTGTGCTTGTCTTTAGCATCTCTAAAAGATTCAGGACCAGACTTTGCATTCATCATCCAGCTGAACTTTCAGGCAAGTGTGAGCTTCTGGTAGGCAGGGAATGTATGAACCAGGAGCACTTGGAATCAATCAGTGAGAAGGATTGACAGTTGCAGAGATGCAAAGTGAAAGCCAGAAACAAGGATCAACTTAATGCAAAACTAGGAGATACTCCATCCTTCTCAAGGCCATGCACAGAGAGGCTCAAGCTCAAAATCCCTCACTGTGCTGGAGGGGAAGCTGCTGGCTTGGCAGCCTCTAACTGGGCCTCCCCAACCTGGGCGTTCGCTCCCTCCCTTGGTCTGAAAGTCCTTGCGTTTATTGGTCATCACAGCACAACAGAAACCTTCTGTGCTAGTAAACCCAACAGAAAGAATTTGCTGGGGAAGCAATATTATTTTTATTTATTCCAAGATGAGATACAAGTTTGGAAAGCATTCAGTAAAAGGTTCCGATGTTGCTCCCTAAAATGCTGGTGTCCTGGATTGCAGATGCAAGCAACCTCTGCAAGGGAGAGTGACTAATGAAATGTGGCTCCACGGCAGAAGACCCATCTGGGATCAATGAGAGCCTGTTTAAGCCAAGCATCTAGGAAAGTGATGGAAGAATTCAGAAAGAAGTCCAAAGACAGACCACTCACCGAAATCCCTGGACAGATCTGATAACGTCCCAAAGGTCACAGGACAGGATTTTACATCTGCAATATCCCATGTTCCTGCATTTAAAACACAAACAAAAAGTAACCCAAAATTGATGTTGTATTCACAAGTGGTGGCAGCAGTTTCTACCTCAGGCTCCCCAACCTCATTGCAGCCCTTCTGTGTTCTCTCCATCACAAGCCTGCATCCACTGCTATTACTGAACAAGAATCAAGTGAGGAGACGTCACCTTTATGTTGTCCAGCCCCATCACCATGTACACCTTTTCAGCCCCTTCAACATGCATGTCACACCATTGTGGCACTTCTTTGGACTTGAATTCCTCACTCATCTGAACTGATGTCCCCTTTATGCACTACTGACAGAAGTTGTTATCAAGTATCAGCTTGGAATTTGGCCTTTTGAAAGCATTAGTGTAAAAATGGTACTAAAGTCCTTCCCCCATCAACCCTGTACTTTGCAAGAAAACGACTCTAGCAGAGAGGGCAACTCGTGAGGGCAACTTAAAAGCATTTTCTGAATCACCAGAGTCCTGGATTACTGTTCCTAAAGGTGAGTCACCGTATGGCCTTATATACCAACCAGTCCAGCCATCACGCTTGATTAATCAGAGAATGTAGTCAAAATCACAATGCTTTTGATTTAGGAAAAGCCTGCCCCACACTGCTTTGAAACATATGGATATATACCCTGTAGTCTAATTCTGACCATGTGAGAACATCCTTGGAGGGAGAGGCTTTGGTTTCCAAGGGCCCTAACACTAGATACTTCTGGGTAGAAAACAACTTGCACCCAGCAGGTAGTCTACAACACAAGGAATTCCTGCCATAAAGACCCCTCTTTTCACATTACTAGGAAATAAACAACTAGCAGGGTTCAAGGGGGGTGGACAACATGTGTGTGAAGGATGAATGTCTGATGGACACAGCAATTTGTGAAGCTTTCCCTCAGCAATGTTTGAACATCCACACTCACCTACATTGGAGAAAACATCCTCTTCTGACTGGGAGGGTGCCAATTCTTCCTGTAGGGCTCCTGAGGTCTTCAGCATGGTCCCACACTCTGCCTTGGCAAAGAGAGCACCTTTTGCACCACCCCTGGTGTCCTCTGTGAGTGGCCACACCACTCCCTTCTCATCCCAGTCAAAGGCTGGCTCAACCGCTGAGCTACCCAGGGCTGCTCTGCTGGGGTCTTCTCAGGAATAAACATTACATAATTATTTTTAATTAAGGCACAGTTTGTACAGAGGAAACAACAGAACAAAGCCTAAACCCATCAGATGTAATGGCTATTTCCAGCTGAAAGTTTTTACAGATACAATTACAGTGAAGCCAAGTTCCTGGGATGGGACACTGAGGCAGCAAACATGAAGGTCATGTGAGAAGAAAGGCACCACAGAGGCCTTTGGCATCCCTTCCTGAGTGCAAGGGTGGTTCAAGGCCTCCAGAGTCCAGCTGGGAACCCAGAGCAGTGAAGGGAGAGAAAAAGAACAGCTGGACCTCCAAGGAAAAAGAAAGCAAATCCCTTGGATGTTGGTAGTTCAAGGCTACTGTAGAAATCAGCGCCAAGCATATGGATATTTTAAACAATGACAATTATCTCCGGCGTATTTTGCTCCAGAGGACTTCTAAAGTCCTTTATGACTCCAGCCTTCAGAATAGCAAAGCATTTTCCTGGGACTCTGGTGGAGAGGGGACCACTGCTGGCATCAACTCCACCTTCACACTTTACATTGATGCTGCTGCTTCTCCCCTGACAGGAAACAGCAACCCACACTCAGCTGGGTTTGGACTCCTTACTAGAAGATCACATCTCACTGCTCTGTAAATGCCCACACTAACACAATCACTTGGTTCAGCATCCTGCACAACCGAGGCTCCAGGATTCCACCAAGAACTTCTGGTGCTTCAACTACAACTTGTTCTACTGAGCTCCCTTTCCTGGGTCAGCAAAGCACCCACGACCTTAGGGTTAAACCATGCATGGTTAACTTTCTGCACGTGCAGCTGGCACCACCCATGCCAACAGGTCAACTTACATAAAGAAAGAAATATGGAACCATCTACTTTGCTGAAGAGCAAGTAGAGACCTCAACACTTAATCCCTTAGAGATTCATGCAGATATTTAACTCTTGATGATCCAAGACTTAAAAATCCAAGCTCTTGATTTAATAATCAAAAACCAAAAAGTGGTCCCAAAATATCTCTATATTTTCAGACTAAAATTTGCTCTTCTTATGCCCTTCAATTTGAGTAGAGCATCTGAGAACATTTTAAGACAGTCTTACTGCAGACACTGCACAAACTCACACATATATATTCAGCTACGTCTTCCAATTCCAAATTCCTATCTTAGCCATATAAGCTATATTACTCTAATATATTAAATTTACAGGTTATTTTGATCATTTTATCACAGATAATGAAAACATTGCCAAACGCCTTCATTCCATGAACCACTTTCATATAATGGTTATTACATATAGCATGATTAGTAGAAATATATATAGGCATAAGTGCATGGCAGACACCTTGAAATATCCAGAGGAAAAATGTGGAGTGAGCAGAAAGTATTGTTTCATTTTATGTCTTTAGGATAAGAGTGTATCCCCCTGTTATAGTTCTTTACTCTGGGCAGACCTGGACTAAAGAACCTGTTTGAGACTGAGTAAATTATGTGGGTTTTTATACATCCATTATCAGAAAATTTCTTATGTCAAGCCAGGCAAAAGTAACTAACCCACATGATACCTAGCCTTTAGCAGATCTCAGATCTAGTAGACTTCTGCTTCTAAAGTCCTGTGGGTAATGCTACGTTTTAATGAGAGCGTGGAATAAAAGGCAAGCTCCCAAGTAACAGCTCACAAGGCTCTTAAGTAAATAGCCTCAGTAAATGCAAAGATTTTGCTGCCAAATGATGAACAGAGCAAACAGAAAGATGCTGGGAAGTGAGGAGGGGTGACAAGCCCAGCCAGATCAGGTGTGTGAACTGAGCCTGTATATTTACCTTTTTGTTTCAGCCTTTCCTTCCTCAGGTGTCTCTTTTCACGGCTGCTGATCTTGGTCTGCCAAACTCCTGCAACACAGAGCAAAGTTCACTTTCAAGCTAACAAAGAACTTCCTTTATTGACTTTACTGCTTATACCACCAAGGCAAATAGCTATCTGATAGATTCTGACATTGGCTGTAAAAGTGGCATCAGGTCTTGTGCAGCATCTCCCCAGTGTCCAGCCTTTGCTGCCTCTGGAGAAATGTGTTACATAAGAAATCCCAATCACAAACCTATCTGTCATGTGTCCTGACCCACATAACTGCACATATTCTCATGTCCTGTGTGTCAGCCCAATGTGACACCCTTTTGCCTCAGGAGAGGTGCCACAGCAGAGCATCAACCACCTTGTACATCTGTCAGGAGGGAGAAGTTAATGAAAATCTCAACCTTTAAATAAGGCTTTAATTTACTGGGTTTCTCTATCCCTGAACATACCTTAAGACTTGTTCTGTGCTGTGGACACCCTCTACCACTCAGCTGGTTTCCACAGACATTCATTCACACCGGTGGGGCCACATTCTCCCTCTATCCATGCTCTCCATGACCCAAGACGTCAGAGGAGGGACCAGCACAAGTGGTTAATAAAGGAGAAAACAATCTCCCTGGATTTGACCAAGATAAACACTTTCTTTGAAGAATCTTCAAATAACAGATGAAACAGTTCAGCTGGCTCATCCATTCAAAAAAATATAGATCCTTTTGAAGAAACCCTCTGTTGTGTCCCCTTTTCCCCCAGCAGCCTTGCAGGCCCTCTGACACAGGGCTCCAGGAAGGACTCCAGTCCAACAGCAGCAAGGGCTTCTCTTGCTCTCACCACCACACTAATGACATTATAATCTTTTAAGCCCAGAAAAGCTTAGAATTTGTTGTTTTCAATATAACCCTTGGTGGGGAGAGGCAGAGAGGGGCTCATGGGAAGTAATGTATTTTCCAATGAAATTCTAGCTGCTGAGCCTTGCTGGCCTCTGCCAGATTTCTCTGCAGACCTGCTTGCAAACAAAGATCTTGGCTCTGCTCACGGGTGCGCTAGAAGTTGCCTGTATATTACGCCAGCACCTTTACCAGCCTCAGTCATGGGCACAACAATATCTGCCTGGGGAGAACACCACTCCAGCCAGGTATCAGCATGGCAGAGGCCACAGGAGTAGAGGGGAAGAGCATGAAGACAGGACCCTGCTGCCCACTGGGCCTCTGACCACTTCAGAGATGCGTCCTCACCTGCAAATTTGCCATTCCTGTGAAGATGCTCAGGGCCTGAGGAGAGTGACAGGAAAGAACATGGCTCCTGTCCATGTAGTTACTTGTAGTAAGGAGCAGGTGATAGAAATAACTCTCAAACTGTCAGCTTTCCCCAGTAATGCAGAGCACTGTAATAGTAGAGAAGGCCTCCCTTTTGACATATTTCATCCCATGTTGCTATTTTGTAACATGCATCAGATAACAGAACAACCAGATCTTTTGTTACCTTCCTCTTCTTGTAGTTTGTCTTTTTCCACAGAAAGCAGATCTTTTCGCACCTCCTTGTCTGAGCACTGGGTTTTCCTCTTCTTCTTAGGCTACAGTATACAGGAGATACACAGCAGAAAGATAAAACAGGTATTTGTTACATTTCATAATGAAAAAAAAGAGAGTCAGGGCAGTAGTTTTGAAAGGGAGACCACCCATGGCTCTCAGAGAGAACAAGAGGTTGCTGGAGTCCTTAAGTGGGTGCAAAAGTCTTCCTGAGAAGACTTTATTGCAAACTCCAAACCAATAAATGTTATCGCTTTGGACCTACAAATCTTAATTTATCTGCTAGATTAAAAAGCTCACATTTTAATTCAGGTACCTGCTCTGTAGTAAGATTTGCATTCATCATTCCTAAATCCTAATTTTCTTCCTATGAAAAAGTCTAAAAGTATTTATCCCCTTTAAAATCAGGAATGCTGAAATCAAGAATTAGGACCCTGACAATGTTCAACAAGACAAAGAAACAAACAAACAAACCCAAACCCAAAACCAAACAACCCCCCAAAAAAAATCAAAACAAAAAAAACCCCAACCCAAACAAAAAAAACCCTCAAAAACAACATAAAAAAACCAAACCAAGAACACCAAAACCATGGAACAGCCTATTTTTAATGAAGGTATGTGTAGTTTACACTAATATGGAAGAGCACAGAAGTAGCCGAGGCCATTTTCATACAGCTTGATTAAACACCAGAGTTAATTTTAAGCCTTCAGTTTTGAATGTTCTAGTTTAAACACATTGGTTCTTGACTTTTCCAAGGTGGAAAACCGCTGCCAGAAACACAGTTCCTTGCCCAGGCTCAGGGGCTGCTCCTCACTTAGAATCACAGAATGGTTTGGAAAGGACCTTAAAGATCATCTAGTTCCCACCCCCCTGCCATGGACAGGGATATCTTTCACTGGATCAGGTTGCTCAAAGCCCCATCCAACCTGACCTTGAACACTTCCAGGGATGGGGCATCCACACCTTCTCTGGGCAACTTGGAAGTTGATGTAAGTACTTGTAAGTGTCTTAGCACTGACCCTTTCCTCCACACCAGTACAAGTGCTCAGTGCCCAAGATAAAACCCTTAAACAGATCCAAGGACATGTCCCCTGTCAGAGCTGGAAATGAAATACAGGAAACCTGCATTTCCAAAAGCACATGCTTTTGGACCATCCCACTTGTGGTGACAGTGACAAGCACTACAGTGTGACTGTGCCAGAAAATTACATGGTCTTATATGCCTAAGTAATCTCTTAAGTGCACCAAGACCCAGAAAACTACCTTAAAAAAGGGAACATTCTTAAAACAACTGTCTCTTGAAAGACAACGTATAAACTCTAAAACTGTTGCTGGTACCTTGAGGAGCTTTTTCTCTCTGATGTTGTCTGATGTGATAACCTGGCCATTCACTGGAACCTAGAAGGTGGACAATAAAAAGTACATTATGGAATGCATACACATGTGCATGTGTATGTGTATGTGTAAATATACATATAAATACAATTATTTCAATATCTTCCTATAAAACATAAAATAGTCTGAAAGACACAGCTAAATAACCTCCTGTACAAATCTGGGCTAGAATTTGTGGCCTTGTTCCAATTGTAGTAATTTATTCTAAATTAATTAGCGTTAGCTAAGCCTTTATGAATGTAAATCCAGAAACTCCACATAGATTTATTCCAAAGCAGACATGTTTGTGGTTTATCCTAAGATTTGTCTAGGATCAAAGTTGTTTTTCAAATAGGGTAAGCCTGTCTTAAAAAAACAGCATAGACCGGAGAAGGCTTATTTTAATTCTTGTTTACTGGTTGGGGTGGACCTTATCAAGTCTATCTGACCAACTAAAAGAATAGTTTTCATCCTACCTAGATCCTGTAAAGTAAACAATGAAAGTTTAAGGACTTTTCAAATTACAGTTTGATTAATGTCCCAGCTGTCTGAGAATTCCCTGGCAATGGCCAGCCTCCAGCTACAGTGGTGGGAAGGTGTAAATGTGCAGCTGAGACAACATGAGCTGTGCCAGCAAGGGCCACTGCACAGCATGCAGAGCCAGCAGCATCCAAGACAAGGCAGAACCTCCTTCCACAGGTGCCTGTTTCCCCCTGACACACGCAGCAGCTCGTTGCTGAATGTACAGGTTGCTCTTCTTGTGCAATGCAGCTGCTGTCCAGTGCTGCCCAGGCTTCCTTCAGCCCCATCAGACCTGTTGGGCTGCTGAGCTGAACCCACAACTCCCAGCAGGGAGTCTGACCCAGGCTGTCACCCTGGTCCCTGATCCATCCTCCTCCTCTGCCTGAGGCAAGGGGATCTCTGGCAGGTGAAGGCAGCAGTGCCAGGAGCAGAACTCCTCTGGCTGCAGCCCAGAGCTGTTTCATGGGCACCAGGAGATAACAAGCACCCTCTCACAGGTTGGGGTTCAAGTGGCTTCAGGTGCACAGAGTCCTCTTGGCAAAGGGAAGTTTGCTGATGCTTCCCACTGTCTGCTCCTCCTCACCCCTCTCACAAATCATCTCTGTCCACAAGATTGTGGAAGGGCTTAATTACCAGCAAATAAAATCCCCTGGGTGACTGCCCATGCCTGTTCCCGGCAGACCCAGTGGGGCTGCAGTCCTTCAGACTGTTAGTACTTCATCTCTTTGGTATTTTGGGGATTTTAGAGCTATTTTTCACAAGTCTCAGAAAGGTCTGACTTGAAGTGCAAGTTAAAAGCAGCATGACAGGCAGCTGCATGCTGGCAAATGCTTCATCCCTGGAGGTGCTTGCTTGGAATCCCAGACCAGTTACAAGCCCATGGTGGACATGAACGCAGTAGGCTGGTCTTCATCTGATGTACCACAATAATTAGGAGGGGAAGCCCCAGAATTGTGGACTTTGCACACAGACAATACTGATTCTGGGTCTTCCAGTAAAAATATTACAGTAACAGGAGGTAAACTCTCTGCATGTCATATCAGTAATTAATTCCACCAACTTCACATTATAAGCTTAAAGTGGTGCACATCTCTTCTGTCTCTCTTTGCTGTCAAATTGCAAACAATATAATTGTTACAATTATATTCTTCTGAACATTCACTAGCAAAATAATTACTTCTGTGTTAAAATCCAGCAACATTTTGCAATAGCTAACAAGGCCATTTTGGGTTTTCCCACGGGCAGTCATCTCTCATCTAAGACTCTGAGCTTCATTTACTAGAGGCACTCCATAAACCCCACCACAAATGAAACCATTTTCCATCTCCTGCTCTGCTCAAGGGAAAAATCCCTCTCTATCTGCAGCAGGGAGGGAAGCAGCCTCTCACATATGATATGGGACATAAAATACAAAACCAAGGGCATTTTGCTAAAAATTTGAACCATGTAGATATGGAAGATCTTGAGTTCACACTACTCCTTCTTTCTCAGCATATGCTTCTGTCCACTTTAACGTGTGAAAATACATATAGACCATGTTTTAGTGAAGAATTGCTACACAAAATGGAATATGAGGGGAGGTGGCTTTCCACGACATGAGGAGGACTTCAGGAAAACTGAATTTTATGTGATGAATACAAGAAGGGACAACTGGGGGAAGCCACTCAGTATGTAAATGCAATATTCCTTCCCAATCTCATCAAACCCCAGTGATTTCCCAGTTTCCATAATGAAATATTCACCATTTTCTAAAGGCTTTGTAAGTGGCCGTCCCGAATGAAGGGACTTTGAGCAAGACTGCCACCATGGGCACAGAAACAGCAGTGGCAACTTATGAGGGAAGGAGCAGGATGCTCTCTTGTGTTCTTTCAGTCACATACAGAGGATAAGAGACATCCCACCTCCTGTTAGCCTCTCTTTACATCAAGTTGCAGAGATGAGGAGACGTCAAGATTAAGGACACGCAACTGCCTTCCTGCCTCAGGTTGCTGTAACCTAGCACAGCCCGAGGCTGTACAGAGCCCTGACACGGGCAGGGAGAACTCCAGAGGGAAAATGTCGAGTGCAACGGAGGATTAGGAAAGATGGAAACTGTATTGACTCTGACAGACTTGTGTCTGCTGGGGCAGGATCATGTTCCGAGATTTTCTCTCCATATAAATGACAGCAAGCAAGGAGCTGGAAAAATTGCAGCATTTTGTTTTAGCTCTTTGCCAACCTGACTGCTGCATGCTTTTACCAGACAAGCAAAACATTTGCTACTTAAATGTTATTTCATCTGGTAGACAAACGCTCCCCCTCTCTCTCCATTACTGACTAAGAGGTTAAAAATATATTGTTGACACACATTTACTATATCCCAGAGCTCTTCATGATGACTGACCGGCTGCTCAGCCCTAAGTACCCGCCTGGGACTCCTGAACCTTGTTGCATCCTTCCTAATGAGCAGCTGAGTGCAAAAAAATACCAAACCTGACCACTGACTGATGCTCACCAAACAGCTCAGCACTGTGGCGATGCTCTTCTTTCAAACCTGAAATATTTGTATCTTCTCCACCATCCTTCAGTAATAGCAGCAACTCCCTTTCTTTCATCACCAAGAATTTTTACTGAGTTCTACTTCCTTTCAGTGGAAAGGTATTATGTTAGCCTGACCTTTTGTATTAAATCCTGCTTTTATCCAATCCCTTTTCAGGCAGTAAGCTGTCTGTGTGGCTGAGGAACCCCACCCTACTCTATTCTTCCCTTTCGAAGCCCTTAGGGTAGGGGATTAGTCATGCCTCTTTATCATGCCGTTTGGCCATTCTGAAAAGGAAAAAGGAATTTTCATTATTTTATTGCATTTAACCTAATGGAATCATTAAAAAGAAATGAATATTGTCAGGGTATTTTTTTTCTCAATGAAAAATGTAGTTTTGTACAGGGAGAACACATTTAAACCCACCACATTAAGTGACTTTATAAAGTCATCAGTGCAATTCCAAATACATTAAATATATGCAGAGAAACAGAATCAGGACTTTTAGTGGAATAAGACTTAGCATATTAATTTCTACTCACATTCTGTGGAACAATAGAAAGATTATTTTTAGTTCATGGCCATTTGCTTCGTGACCCAGTAGAACAGGATTTCCCCCCCACCCCCTGCCTTTTTTTCCCCTTTTTATGTAACCTAAGGTTATAATTCTGATGACTGCTCTGAACCTAGCAATTTCTTATTGATTCTCTTGAGCTAGTGTTTAATTTATTTTATGCTGTTAATATAATTCTACATAAAGCTGCAAAGAAAGGAGGCAAAGTGATAGGTCTTCCAATGCTGCAAAATACTGAGTTTAATTATTAGTATATAAACTGTGTATTTGAAGCCATAAAACTGTACCCCTAGAGACTTACCTTTATGCCTTTCAATAGTTTTGCTAGACCAGTCATTTTTATAAAACCTAACACCTTTTTAAGTGTCTGTCAGATCAGGCAGACTGCTTTCACATCTCAGTGCCAGCAACTGGTTACAGGATTAATTAAAAATTATGTGAATATCAACTTCAGGTTCACTAACTGCCCTTTGTCCCTCTTGGGGAAGGTGCTTAAAATTACCTTCCTTAAGAAGGCATGGAAAGGTTTGCCCAGTAGAGGGATACTAGGACAAAATAAACTCAGCCTATGAAACCCAAAGGGAGCTATTATATGCTTCACACATTGGAAATCAGGGAATTCATTTAAGAACATGAATAAAGATTCAGAAAATTGTTTTCAGCTACCACTTTCAGAAAACTCAAATTAAGTGGGTTGGACACTGGAAATGAAAGGAAGCAAAACTACCCTGTTCTGGCAGGGGGTCTGTGAACACAAAACCATTTCCAGATTTAAGAAATACTTCAATTAAATTGTTTCTTAGTGTTCACTTCCAGTGCAAAAACCTAATTTTTTTTCACTTCATGTTACAACACAAAATAAATGTGGTGGATTTAGGCCAAAAGGCAATACTGGTATGACAAAAGTAACACCAAAATGCACTGAATTAAAAAAAATAAGGGAGGGGGGAGGAGAAAAGAATAAAAAGAAAAGGAATTTCTAACCAGGGCACTGCATGACCTCCCTTAAACATGCTGTGCTATACTGAACAAGGCACCACTCCACTCTTCAGCTTTCTCAGTAGATGTTCAATAAGATCTTCATCCCCCTTAGCACCCTTTGTAATGTCTGGTCTTTGCTCCCTACACTCCATGCTATAAATTGTATACTTGCAGCACCACTTGCAGTCCGCTGTTTGCTCACTGCAGATGGATTCCTGTGCACAGGAGTGGGGGCTCAGACACAGGGTGAGCAAACCTGAGCACTGCTGTGGCCAGACAGCAGCTCATATTGCTCCATCCACAGACAATGAGCAACCCGCATGACAAACATGTTGGGAAATAAAGCAGCACTGGGTTTCATTAATTCTGATCCAGATTTTCATAAATGGAAGCAGACATCCTGGCCGGTCTGGCTTTGCCACATGCTCTTGTGCTGATGGTGGACTTCACTCTGGGATACCTATTCCTAAACCAATGGAAACCAGGTGAATGGGAAAGGACAAGCCTGTATTTGTCAGAGGAGAAGGGATGGGGTTTAGGCAGAGGCAGACACCACCAGAGAGACAGGAAAGTATCAGCTTCAAAGAAAATTATTCATTCATTTCTAACAACCAGAGAAAGGATAACACAATAGCAATTTCTACTAAGGTGACAATGGGAAGCCCAAAAATCCTCCGTATTTTGTTCATTAGCAAAGTAAACTGAGGGCTTCTCATGAATGGCAGAAGAGCATAAAGGGACCTCTTTGGGTCATGGCTGCTCACAACACTACACAGATATAACTGCAAAGGGGAGGGAAAAGAGCAGGATCTTGGTTTGTGATCAATACTGTAATTAGTAATAATTTTATTTTTAACAGCTATTATTGATATGTGCCAATGCAAAGTTTTGCCTGACAAAATCACTTCAGACCAATGTGTTTCAAGTAGGAAAAAAGAATCTGTTGGAAGGGAAGTTTACATGGGAAACACACACAATGAGCAGACAGAACTATATGAGAAATACACATCAGGAATACCTGAAATTTCTCCCTTCACTTAAGGCACCTCACATAGAAAAGAAAGGGGTAGTGTTCCCATCAAATGGATCTCCAAGAACCTTGTGGAAAAGGATCTGGGCCATCAGCACGGAAAACCAGTTACTCTGCACATATTCCCTGGGATGAAGTTGCCCCATAGCAACCCCTTGAGCACAAACAGGTTGATGACAAGAACTGGAGGCCAGAACTGCAGTTGCAGCCATTCATATCCGAAAGCAATTTCACGAGAAAAATTAGGGAAGCAGCCCTAAGGTGATTCTGCCTAAATTACATGCCCTCCCACTGGCCAGCCTTCCCAGGATGCAGGAGAAGCCATACACAGCAGGCATGAACATGAGGAGCTGACAAAGTACCTGCCTTGGTTCAGCTGTCCTTATCATCTGGGGAAAGGAAGATACCTCGAGAAAGAGTTTCGCCAGTGTGAATGGATTAAAACCACTGTTCAGTTGCTTGGGATCTGTTATTCTGATTAATTAGAGCACCACGCCAACAGCAGATAAGGGCTCCATTTTAAGGAGGCAATTATCAAACTCCAACACTTTCCAGGATACTTTCAAAATCAATTCTCACCCAAGACAGCTGTACAAAAATAATTGTGCCACTGTGTTGCTTTGGCATGAAGAATACTGTGTAATCTGAAAAGGTAAAAGAACAGGTGTATCTGCAAACCTCTGGAGAGGAGGAGATGGATCTTTAGTTCTGGTACTCTTAAGCAATCCTTGCAATAGGCAAAAAGTATCTCCACTTTATAAAGACACTTCTGAAAAGCAGAGAGCTTTCTCTGGGGATGTATCAGATATTACAGATTTTTAGAAGTTGTCTATTTTTAGGAGCCACTACATTTGTAAAATAAGCTTTTATTTACAACTGGCCAATTTGAAGAAAAACCCAAACCCTTTGAATAAATGCAAACCCCAACACTCAATAGCAATCTTGTTCGGATCAGTTGGCTTCCAGTAAGTCTTTTTAGCAAATTTCTAAAAGAAATTTAGGGAAATGGCTATCCTGAAAAAAGACTAAACACCCTCCAGCATAATTTCTAGAAGTTTTTTCTTTAGTGTGTAACATCCAGAATGTAACTTGTTATGTGTGATGCATAATGAGATCACATTCCAAATGTGCTGGTATGACTGTGTGAAGACCATGTATGCATTTGAACAAAGGGGTGGATGAGAGATTGGACATGAGCTGGCAATGTGCGCTTGCAGCCCAGAAAGCCAAACGTGTCCTGGGCTGCATCCAAAGCAGTGTGGCAGCAGGTTGAGGGACATGATTCTGTCCCTCTGCTTTGCTCTGCTCTGCTCTAGTGAGACCCCACCTGCAGTGCTGGATCCAGCTCTGGGGTCCCCAACACAGCAAGGACATTGACCTGTTGGAGTGAGTCAGGAAGAGGCCACCAAGTTGACCAGAGGCATGCAGCACCTCTTCTGTGAGGAAAGGCTGGGAGAACTGGGATTGTTCAGCCTGAAAAAGAGAAGGCTTCAGGCTGACTCTCCTGGCTCCAGCCAGGACAGGCTTAATTTTTTGCAGTAGCCAGGAGCTGGCATGCCCAGGACATGGAGGTTATTCTAAACCACCTCATGTCATTGCCAGGGGCAGGGGAAAGGGACTGTCTTCCAGGTAGAAGGGGTTCCAGTCGAGTAAGCATGGCAGAGGGAACTGTCCAGTATTGTCTATTGTCAGGGTTTTTTCTGTGTGAATCGTTTTTCTTGTACCCTCTCTCAACAGTATCATTGGTGTTACTGTTAATTTTCTTTTCTCATTGCTGTTTCCAGTAAATTGTTCTTATCTCATCCCGTAATCTTTGCCTTTTGTGCCTCCAATTCTACTCTCCATCCCACCACAAGAGGCAGGGAGAAGGGGAAAGGAAAAGCAGGTGAGCAAGAGAGAGAGGCACATGGTTTGTTGAGTCTTGGTGGGGCACTGAACTGGGGAGTACCACTCCTACATTACAAGAGTGAACAAATTGGGGCCTTCCAGTACCTGAAGGGAACTTACAGGAAAGATGGAACAAGGCTATTTACAAGGACATGTAAGGACAGGATATGGGGGAATGGGTTTAAATTGAAAGAGAGTAGGTTTAGATTTGATATTAGGAAAAAATTATTTACTGTGATCGTGGTGAGGCACTGGAATATGTTGCCCAGGGACACTGTGGATGACTCATCCCTGGAAACATTCAAGGCCATGTTGGATGGGGCTCTGAGCAACCTGTTCTAGTTGAAGGTGTCCCTTACATGGCAAGGAGTTGGAACTAGATGGTCTTCAAGGTCCCCTTCCAATACAAACCATTCTATGATTCTATGAAAGTTTGTTCAATAGACTTATCTCACATGGGCTGTGAAAGCCATTCAGTCTGGGTCTAACAGTGCACAGCCTGCTCCGGGACTAGTCATCACTCCAGCCTCTTACTCTGATATATGCAAAGTTAACAGGTAATGAGAAGAAAAGCATGAATGCTGCCTGCCAGCAGCATTCACACTGGGAGACACTAACACAGGCATGCACTGTTGCATTTTAGTGACTTGGACCTGGGAGAGCTCTAGATGGAGGTGGCTGGGCAGGCTGGGCTGTGGTTGGAAGCAGGGGAAAGGAGCCCTGCAGAAAGCTGAGGGCACCTTCAGCTACTGGGTGCTGGCTGCCTGTTGCCATGGGGAGTAGGGGCACACAGAGGGAAGATCAGTCCTACATCAGACAACTGCAGCCATGTAAGAACAGATTCTATGGGAAGGCAGTCTCACAGCCCACCCATGGGGCAGTGACTGGGAATCACTGGCAAACATGCATTCCCAAATCGAGAAAATAATTAACCACCTAGTTTCTTTTAATTAACATCTTGACTTATCCACCACTCCAGGATATGCAGATGTTTGGCTGCTGGGATGTATAAACACACCTGAGCACCAGAGGCGATTCGTCTCTTGGCTTCATACCTCAGCAGGCAGCAGAGAGGGGCTCTTTTCCTGTAAGACCTGTGCACCCCAGCTTATGGCATTGGTCATATCTGTGGATGGGAGGCTTTGTTATTAACAATATCTCTGATGCTGCCTTGGTGGAGATTTTCATAAGGAAATTTCAGCATATCAAAGGTGTTTTGCTGTTCTGGCATCCTTACATCAGCTAAGTGCCAAAACAGCATGCAGTGTTTTACACTTACGTAAGGAGATAAAGTTCTTGCCTCAAGGATATGATGTTCCAAAGACAGAGATAACATGATGGGAAATGACAAGAAGCAGTGGAGAAGTGGGGGGATGGGGAAAACAAAACAAAAGAGACAAATAAGAGAAAGGGCAGGGTACCATCGTGGGAGTGCAATCTCCATTTTTCATTTCAGCATGTAAGATGTTTTCCCTGGGTTATCTCTTTTTAGGATCTTTGAAGTTATTTTTCTCGATCATCCTCTTCTCATCCCCCACCTTCTCAGGACCATGTTTTCCATAGTCTGCACATACAGAGGATGATGCTACTCTGTGTAAATGCTACTGTTAAGAGTCCAGCCCCTAAAGAGCAGGAATCACTCAGTGCAGGAAAAGATGAGATTAACGGCAGAAACTGCGGATGACTGTAAACAAATTCATCCCTTCAGTTTATCCCTACTCTTCTTTGGTTTCTGTTACTCAGGCCTGTCAGATGCAGCATCTGACTTGAAGATATCTATCCAAATCAATGTCTTCAGCTTGAACTAATAACCTCGTCACCATCACAGCACCTGGCCTGGTTCTGACACGTTTCTTCTTTTCATGAGAAACAAAATGACTTATTCTATAGCACACTTTTAAAAAATCCCTGCAATTTCCTTTTGTTTGTCTTTGTCAGAAATGAGACCAGGTGGGTGTCCTTTCTTTCTGTCCTGCACTGTCTCCAATAATTGGTGGCTCTGGAAAATTTTCATTTGTTCTGCAACCAACTTGAGTTATCTAGCATTGATAATTATAAAGCTATAATAACATTTTTACAGAAATCCCTCTTTACCTCTTAACACAGGCAGCTCTCTTTGGCTTGCTTTTTGATTTAATTGTGCTTTACTAATTCAGACTACCTGTCTTGTCAGGCCAAGATTCTGCCCTCACTGATGAAAGAAAAAATGCCGTAAAATGGAATAGTTTACTCAAATATAATATAACTAAAAGTTAAAACTTCTAAAACAAAATAATAAAACCCTGAAAACTGGTGTTACGATGGAAAACCTGACATTTCTGATCTTGAGGAACAAAACTACTTGGTTTATAGAACACTTACAAAAAATCTGTGCAAATTCATTTTGTTTATCTTTGTCAGAAATGAGACCTAGGAGATAATAGTAACAAATTAAAATGTTCAGAAAAGCTTGGTGCATTAATTTTAAGTACATATGTTTGGTATGTTCTCCTGAGAGCTTTACTTTACATATGGCAGTGCCTCAATGAAATTGTTTTCTGTAATTGACACTGAGATTTTCTGCTACAGACAGTTTACAGCATGTCAAAGTGACAGTCATGACAATGTCACAGGGAAACTTCAACATGGTGCATCAAATCAAATTTACAGTGTATATTCAACAGGGTGGCCACAGTCATCAGCTCAGAGCCAGTACCATGTATCAATGCAGTAACAACAGAGCTTTGATTTGGAGTAAGGATAAATTATTAGCACACTGTATTAACACCATTGTATTGATACTATTCTTGCATACTCCTGAATGTGATGGACATTAACTGCAGTTTGCTAAATTCCCTACAAAGAGGATGAATCCCATATGGAGTTACGCTGTTAGACAAAGCAGCAGACGAAAGGCCAGTGTGCCAGAAATCCCCAGACAGGTGCTCGGGCAACCTGCTGTCTTGCACTGTCATCTTGATGGCATCACAGGGCTCAGCGGGGAATGCTCAGCCCCTCTCCGCTAAATCACAGACTGAGGTTCGGGACGGTGCCTGTCTAGGCGGGACTGGATGAGACGGGACGAAATGGGGTGGCTGCAGCCCGGTGGGGCCGGGAGCAGAGGATGCTGACCGGGCTGTCTGCAGGGCTGTTCTCTGCACGACAGACAGGATGAAAAGGTGCCGGGGAGGAGAGAGCGAAGGATGCTTGTCCCGTCCCGAGTGGCGGGCCAGGCGCGCCCTCCGCACTAACCTACCTGCGCCGAGCGCCTTTGTTCCTCGGGCTGCCGCGCCGGCAGCGCCTCGACCACCCGACTGCCGGCCCCCGCGGGGCCATCCTCCTCCTCCTCCTCTTCCTCCTCCTCCTCCTCCTGCGCCTCC
>WBMV01016876.1:1961165-2080841 GCA_013396655.1 Campylorhamphus procurvoides | reverse complement strand
AGGGAAGGAGGGAGCGGGACCCCCCGGACGAGGCCGATAGCGGCGGGGGGCTGGTCCGGGGCAGGAAGGGGGTAACGCACGGAATGGATCTTCCCTATGGAAGTGGTACATGATGAAAGGGGAATGCGATGCGGTTCGAAGCAGCAGAGCTGCGGGCGTCGGCATGAGTTTGAGAGCAGATGTTTGGCTGAGGATCGGGGTGTGCAGGGATGCTCGCAAGTGATGCTTTTTGCGAAATGCCCCAGTCTAGACAGAGGAGTTTTTAGGGATGCACTTCTGTTGTCAGGCACCGTTACAAACATGTCGTTGTCGAGCACCATCCCTGTGATGCTGACAAGCCCTGCCATGTAACGCAGCGCGATGCGCTCTCATCTCGGGCTGATCCTCAGAGGAACAGCAGGGTACCGCCGCCAGCAGAACGCTGAGCAGAGCGCCTGGAGCCACAAACCTCTCTGCTCCGCCGGATGGGAAATTTCTCCACCCACTTGATGAATAAGTGCAGGTGATGCTCTAAGAAAGTCTTTTTTTTTCAAAGTCACTGAGCTTCAGTGACAGGTTGAGTTTAATCTTGGCTCATCTAGAGAGAAAACCTCTGAGCGATAAATAAGCAGTGAACAGAAGGAGTGAGCCCCTCATGCAGAAGTGTGTCTCAGCATGGTTGCGTCTCACACCTGTCACTGAGTGACACTCACTAGGGGCCATTACTACAAAATAAGATAGTAAATAAAGCTTATTTAACTAGAACGGCATAAAAAGTTACGTTTGTGGTAAAGCCAGGGCAGAGAAGGGGCTGGTAGAGGGATGTCTCATATCTGTCATGGCTTTATACCACACCCAGCAGGGACTGCTCTCTCCTGAGTGTGGATCCAAGTGTCAGAGCTCAAACATACCTATGGAAAAGATAGCAATGGGGAGGCTCATTATCCATTCTTCCATTGGATTACCAACTCTTCAGGGATGATTTATGATTCCCATATCCTTGTACTAATTCTAATTCATCCTAAACAAGTCTTGGTTTTGAAAGCACCATAAGGATGCAGGATAATTGTTGGCAAAATGATGTGCTGAATGGCTTTATGGGGAGAAGAAAGTTTTGGGAGAGAGGGAAAAATGCTTAATACATAGGAGAGAGCTGTGGAGGTATGGTGGTGCTTCAAATGTTGTTGTTGAGATGAGAAGGTTCTGTTTAAACATGGATACCACAAGTTATCATTTTCTGTCTGTGTCTCATACTGCCTATCTTCTAAAATTCAGCAGTGACTAATCTAGTGGTCTGAAACCTCAGGAATTTGAGTGTTTTTGTTCCTAGCCTGATACTGATTTCTTATGAGGATATGTCTATCTTGTACCCATCTGGAGCTCTGAGCCAGTAACTGAGCTCTGTCATGTGCAAATGTCAGAGACAGGGGGACTTCCCCTGAAGTTAAAAATGGCAGTTATGTGATTAGTTTAGATACTTGTCTTTTATTTTTTCCCCATCTTCATTTCTCTTTTCATAAAATGAAGGTGCATATCTTCAGGTCTGAGCTGTTAAAAAGTGTACAATCTATACCTCAGATCATAAATAAATTCACTGCTTTCAGCTCATCTAAATTAGTTTGCTTTTCTTTTCCTGAAGAAATATAAGCTAATAGACATTTCAAGAGTCAGCATTGCTTAATTGATTATGAGATTACTGCTTTGCACCATTCCTTTCTATTTTTTTTTCTTCAATAAAGGCAATTAGTGTGGCTGGCCTCTTAATGGCTTTTATTTTCAAAGAGAAGCATTATCATATTAGACTCTTTTTTTGCTAGTTTTATTACAGTTTTATTTAGCAGCATATCATTTATGCTATTGTTCTTTGAAAATAATACAAATTATTGTCATGTCATGTTATATGGAAAGGCTGAAATTTTATTGCAAGCCTGAGAAAATATTTTTCTATTTATGTGTGACATAAACTTGTTGCAAATGTCAGATGGGGAGTTGTTCTCCATTCAGACTTGGACAGAAAATCCAGTAATCAGGAGCTGGAATCACGTATTTGCTGTAGATCAAACTGTGGTGGATGTTTGCTGACAAAATAGCGCAGCCACTAATGCCTGATGGGTCCTGTTCAAACCTGCCTGTTTCTGCATGCAGAGTTAGTCACTCAAGGTGCTGAAATGATGAAGGTAGGCTTTGGGAAATTTTCTGAAGAAAAAAACAGTCTTATTAATATTTAAATGTTTCATTAAAGATGTTTGATTTTGACAAAAGCATATGGTAACTAGGAAAAAAAAAACAAACAACAGAACTTGGTTTGAGCAGTTTTCATGGTAAAGGCAAACCAGAGTTTTCTAGCCGAAATTAAAGCATAGTTTTTATTTCAATTTTCTATTGAATAGTTAAAAAATGAAATTTTCTAAAAAAGTAAGGCATGAAATGATTGTTTTAATAACATTTCACAGAAATTATAAGGTTCTGACCTCCTGTATTAGCAGTAGACTTAAGGATTCACCCATGAAAGACAAATGTCCTATTCTGACGCTGGTTGTGTTTAATCAACAGCAACAGATGTGGTAGAAAAATTAGTGATTTCAAACAGGTCAGAGATAGAGAAGGGAATTTTTTAAACTGCCCCAGCAAAAAACACCTTTTGAGGGGCAGTGAGGAGACTGCTTGTCTGCTTTAATCAGTCTCCTTTAACTGGAAGTTCCAAAAGCTGCATCTGAAAGAAGGCAAGGGAGTTTGGCTTGTAACAGCTGCTCAGAAAGCCTTGAGTAAGGGCAGAGAAAGAGCTGTGTCTTCCCTTCGAGGAGACATTGGTGCTGACCATGTTGCTCAGAACAGAGCCTTCGCATGAAATCGCAAGACTTCACTTCACTTTCTCTGAGACTACGGGGATTTAGGGTAACTGCATGGAAAACATCTGGGATTTGTACCAGCGTAAGCGACACAAGGCAAGCTCTCCTTTCAGTAGCTAGTTCCTTAGCCTGCAGATGGGAGACTGTCTCTGTAAGCACTGTGCCGACACGGGCTGGAGAATGTTTGGACGTGGCTGAGGTCGCTGTTTCAGGCATTCCTGGGCAATGAAATGCTGAACGACACTGTGTCCCCCAGCCGGCTCCCGCCCCAGGGCCCTGCCGGCTGCGACCCTCCTGCTCTGCTGTAATGAAGCTCATTTATAGGCTGAGATGGTCTTACAACCCGCTTCTTTACAGGCTTGAAGGAACATTTGCCCCAAAGCCTGAGGTTCATCTGCTGATGTGCAGGAGTTGTATTCATCACAAATTTGTCTAATTCACTAGCTTCTCCAATTTTCCCTCCTGTCTGAAGCCCTGATACACTGGTGAATTTCCATGGACGTGCCTAAAGCAGATGAATACTGAGCTTGCTTAGTCTGTGAGTGAGGAAACCGAGGAAGGTGCTAGCTGCACTGCACGCCTGGCAGCAGCATGACAATAACCAGTAATGAGAGAGGAGTGCTCCATCTGTTCAGACTATTCAGCTCTTTTGCACGGCTGCCCACGTGGCCAGGTATTTGCCATTAAATAAGATGATTAATTCCTTGACAAGTTGGTATCTGGCTAGCAGTCCGGCATTTCCTTTCAGCATCTGTGGCTGCTTTGAGGAATGTAGCTTTATAGAATTTTACTAATTATCTAATAGCTTTTCAATCTCTTGTTTCAGTACAGGGAACTGCTGTTAATTAATTGCAGATCTTTGGCATAGCATTCTTAACTGATTCCCCTAGTAAATATGTTTAACACTTGCCTTGGTTTCCTGTACATGATTCATTTAGTTGGTAAGTGATCCATCTTTGTTTGCTGTCAAAGTCTTTGAGTTGGAAGAGGACTTTAATCATGTTACTTGGCTTTCCTGAATAGAGAGAAGTAATGGAGTCAAAAAAGCACGCAATGTTAATGCAGTCAAAGAAAAAACATGGCCTGGGTTTCTTTCACCAATAAAAAAGGTTGTGTAAGCTTCAATTTCCCTTTCATTTTCGTAAAGAACATACTGGAAACATCTATTCAGCCAAAGACATGAAATTAAAACAAAGAAACAAAAACATCTTGAAAGGAGGAAAGAAGGCACTTTCCCAGCTTATGCATTAATTAAGACCAGTCAAAGAAAATGGCTTCAAAGGAAGGAGGAAGCCAGTGGTAAGTAAGGCTGCAACTGCTTTTAATGGGCTATAGCAATGACATGCGTGGCAGGCAGAGCCAGAGCAGGCATTAATGCAGCAGTGTCAGTTCAAAGGGGAGAGAGAAAAAGTTGGAGGCAAAACTAAAATTACTGAATAGTGAAATTGTTTGCTAGCAGATTTGTCAGCAACACTATGGGACAAAGGAACTTGTTTAGCAGAACACGATCATCTTGAGAACCATAAACACTGCTGGCATAAAGATAAAATCAAAGGCCTGAGAGCAAAGCAGAAGACATAAAAGTATTCTTGGTTGGCTTTCCTGAAGGCGCAGAAGTTTGCATCCATGTGGAACAATTCAGAAAGAAACTGTTAAGCACCCCAAGTCACTCTTGCACCCTGAGCACCCACTCCCCTGGATGGAAGCCTGTGCAGAGCTGCATGAATATACAGCAGCATCTTTAGGCTTTCTGCACATCTCATCAGCAGTGGTGCTTTGGGACTCTGGCAGGAAAATTTATTCCATTCCACTCAACAGAAAAAAGGTGAGTGCAACCTACAACATACTATTATAAATATTTTATACAATAAAAAAAATGGATTTGTTTAGCAGCAGAAGACAGGGCTTTGTTATGTTCTTTACATGCATATTTATTCTCAGTGATGTTCAGCCTGTGTCTTGGATCCAGCTGTCTGGGAAACCAGCTGGCAATTCGCTGTTTCTTTTGACAAACAGTTCAAACTCTTGCTTTAAAACTTCCTAGGTCCCTTCATCAGTGAACAGCAGCACATGTACATTTTTATAGGAACATGATGTCTACAAGGAAGTCTCCTAAAATCAAGATAAGTGTCACTTCTTGCTTTATTCCAAACTGGCACATGACACAGTGAACATGGAGTAAAGGAGTGATGACACACAATTTATTGCTATCAAAAATAGCATTCAGAGAGATGCAGCTGACACACTGGAGGGAAACGATCATTACCCTCAAGGGAGGCTTTAGTGTCAAAAATGTATGAAAATGCATCCTCTGATAAAAGTGTGGCTTTCACTCAGGCAGTATCACATTCTCGTGTGATCTGGGTGTCCAAGGCCACAGTTTTCCCTACATGTGCTCACATAACCTCTGTATCTGAAGAGGATCTTCCACTGTGATCTGGAGACATGAAGGTCTGAACCACAGCATCCTCCATGGTTTCTTCTTATGTTTAGTCATCTTCCATGTGAAAAAGCCTACATCTTGTTGCTAACTTAATGTTATCTAGTGGCTTCCTACCACTGATTCTGTTACTTGTTCTGACAGAGATACCCTTCTTGTAGCTGCTGTGTTCCTCCTGCGAAAGTGCTTCAGTGTCACAAGTATGTTACCTCTTAAACTCACTTCAGATAAATAAAACATATTAAAACTATCTCACCAAAAGGCATTTCCACCAAGTCTCGTGCTGGTTTTGGAGTCTCTCATTTTGCACATTCCTTTGACATCCTTTATATTCATTGTCATATGGAGAAGTAATATTCAGCCTCTGTAACAAATGCACATGTTCCTAGACACAGTGTAGGATCATGTTAGCTCTCTTTTCCTCATCAACATGTTAGGAGCGCCAGTGGAGCTGGTTGTTCATGTTTTTCCTGCTTCCTAGCCAGTTTACTAATTTCAATTAATATATATATATAGGATTACTAGAATAAATGACATCTACAAATCAGCAGGACTTGTTGGTTGCCAGTAGATGACTTTCCTGTGCTTTCTCTGCAAAGGACAAATAATGTTTCTACAGCATTTAGTCTATCTTGTCAGCTCAGACTAATCTTGTCACAGTGTTGAGAAGAAGTTTAATCTTATCAATGGGGAATCTGGAGCACTTACAGGTAGATTTTTTGAAGATACTGAAGAGATTTACGTTGTTGCATAGGCTAGTGGCCTTGGCCAGAGTGACAGTATTAGCAGGCAAAACCCAGATGTGTCAATGCTGCTTTCAGATGGTCTGTCCCATCATATCTTGCAGCAGTTTGATTAGTGGGTTAAAATTTGTTTCTGCACTCTTTGTATTATCCCTTTCTGTAATGAAGATTATTGTAAATGCTTTTGATGTCTTATATTCCTGGTACACCTCCTGAGAATAAAAGTAGCTTATGGAGGCTGTATTTACTGGTGCTCTGTAGGTACATGGCTGTTTTTTCTGCCCACATTATATCTGCAGCTGGTTGATGAGAGCTGGTTTGTGTTCCGTGTTTTCACACTGGAGGCAGAGAAATTGTGAGTCTGATTGTAAAAGACCACAGCAAAGTACCCAGAGCTGGCCTGTCACTGGAGCTCATGCTCCAGGGGGACAGCCAGGAATGCTGGGGCAAATCATCTCAGCATGGGGAGTCAGACTTGAGACTTATGGAGCTGCTGCCCCACTGCTGTAACCTGGTCATAGATGATTTATTGCTTTGTCTTCTCTTCCTTTAATCCAGGTCTCTTTATACCTGAAAGGACATCATCCATCTTAGGCATTGCTGTTGAGACAAGCCCCAGAATTTCAGATGTTGCATACTGTGGTCTCCTGGACCCACAGAAATGGGTGCCCATATCCTCAGAGTGAACCCTGTATGCCCAGGGAGTTTGCTGACCTTTGTATAAGAAAAAGTGCATGTCCCTGGTTCCTTCAAGGGAGGTGTCACAGCAAAGGGCTGAGGCTCCTCTGTGGCTGGCAATTACCTGGGACGTGAGGGCTACCACCAAGGCTTGCTTTACTTAGGGCTCTGTTCTGTGAGCAGCCAGGTGGAAGGACTGGAGTAATCACAAAGAAGCTCCTGGATCTCTCTATTCAGAAGAAATCTGTATCAATAACTAAGTCCTAAGGTTTTTTTGAACTGCTGTTTTCTCTAGATCCCAGGTTTGTGTCACCGTGTTGTGCCCCAAGGATCCAGCCAGTCAGGATTTGCTGGGATTGTTGCTCCTCTGCTCACCCTGCACAAAAGAACCCAGCCACTTTGGGTAAACCCAACATTTATTGTCTCCTTCCACAACCCAGGGAGCCATGATTTCGCCACAAGGCATGTGACAATGAAATAAATGACAGCAATGTTTTCCCATTTTATAATTGCCATGGCAACTATATTGTAACTTAGACTGATAACATCTTTTTTCTGGGGTAGTCTGTCTGAAAACATGGCATAATTTAGCACTCTGAGCCATCCCACCAGCCTGCTAGCACACAATATAGCAACATGTTGCAGCAGTGCTACTGGAAACTCCCATGCAGAGGGTTACTTGTTCCTCCACATTTCTTCACAAATAATGCAGCATTTCAGAAGGGAGGGCTGCATTTGGTAGATTTTTTCAGAAGTGAGTATCTTGTAATTTTCTGAGCGTCTGTAGGAGTGTGTGTTTAAGCCAAGTTCAAGTCCTTTAGCTGTTCCCTGCACCCCAGGTTCCTTTCATGTAACATTTTTCTAAATTTAGCATATTGAGCTTAAATTCACTGTATGAGGCATCTCCAGAGACGAGATGTCTCTTTTCTCAGCCTTCAATAACTATGCTGCCTGAAGCTTACTCTAGTCTTTAGATACCATGCAAAACATGCCATTCAAACATGCAAGCCAGGAAAATAAAATCTGTTTACCCAGCGTGGATGAGAGGCAGTCATATTTTTAAGTCTAACTGAGGAATGTGGGAAGCAACGTGTCTCAGGAGGAAATCCAGGCTGGAAATGGTAGGCAGCCATGGCAAGGCTGACTTTCTGTCTGAGTTGTGCTGCTGCTGGGCAGAGCCGTGCTGGCCTCGGGACCTGCCAGGGTTGTCCAGTATTGGCTGGACCCCAAGGCCTCTCACCAGGAGGAGCTCTCCCTGAAGCCCTCATGGTCAAAAAGTCACAGCTACTTCTGCCTCCTGCTTTCAGCTTTCTTGTTTCATTTGTAGTCCTGCTGCTGGTCCAAGGCCTGCTCTGAAGCCTCCTGAACTCGGGAAAACAGAGGAAGATCTTCAGCATTACCTGGTCTCTTGAAAGCTCTCCTCTAATTAGCCTCAAGGCAGCGCTGGGGGAAGGCAGCTCCCATTGAGAAAGGGGTTGGAGTGGATGGTATGTCCTGTGAGGAAAACTCAAGTCCTGCAAGGAAATGCTGGCCATCATTGTGTCAAGGGTCTCTGCTGACACAATATCATGTTTCTATCTGAAAATTAATCATTTGCAAGTTCTGAGATGATTAAATGAAGCAGAGGAGGGACAGCAATGTTAGCCACATTTTAAGTCTGCAAAAGGGAATTTTTATTTGTGTTCTTGATATTTCCATTTTACTTCTCAACTAGAAAACATAACCTTCTGGTCTACATGCCCCTGGGGGGCCGTGTTCACTTCCCGGCTCTACTGGGTAACACCGGCCAAGCCATTTCAGCTCAGGAGCTAATGGCTTTGCTTTCACATCCTTCATGTGCTTGTCTCCTCAGATCAGCATTCCTCAAGCTCCACCAGCCCATGGCCTGCAAAAGGCAACACTTTTAGCCTCGGTTTTAATTTCTGACTGTCCTGTGCCTGTGAGTAACATTGGGGCAGGTTCCATGACCCACGGGCTAGTGTGGACTGCAGGGTCAGCTAGTGTGGCCAGTGAGGTGGGCTGGAATGGCCAGCAGGGTCACATTTCAATGCTGGAGCTGTTGATGTTAGGCTGGATACCTAAAGCCTTGGGGACAGGTACTTGGAGGAGAACTGGTGTCATGCCAACTGTGAGTATTAATGATACTTATTGATCTGAGAGTTCTTCATGCTGTAGAGAGAAAAACAAGCTTTAGAAACTTCCTAAATCCTGAAGCAGAACAGGATTTAAGGTCTCTTGGTATTTCTAACTACCTTGTTTAAATAGCTTCTTGCATGGCCCTTCTGGTTTGATCCCTAGGCATATACATCCCCCTCATTATACAGTCTAGATGCCAAAGATGTCAGGTCCTAAAGCTCTCAGTAACAAAATCCTATTAACTAACTTCTCACATAATTCTCTGTCTAAAATGTAAGACATTTCCTTTCCTAATAATGTCAGTAGATAAGCATGCTAGTGATGTGAGGCAGTCAGATGTAATTATAATAGGAACCAGGAGTGGGATTAAGAAGTTCCAGGTCAGTTGTGTCTCTCAAAATATGACATTGTTCCCTTGGAGAGCTCATCCATATACCAACCACCTGATTTACTGAGCTGCCATAGACAGGCATGGAGCACAGCGTGCCTGTTCTGCAGTGACTGCCAGGAAGATGCCCTGTGTTGAAATTTGAAAACTGAAAACACCTCAGGGAATATTTCCCTGGCCTGGCCTTCCTGGTAGACCTTAGAGCTCAGAAATGCTCCTGCAGAGGATGTGGGTTACCTTGTGAGGAATCTGACTACCCAATGGAGTCATTTTCAGTTTTCTCAAAGCAGTATCACTTTCATGTTGTCAGATAGGAGATGCTTGTGGTTAAGAGTATAATCCAGTTTCAATAACAAAATAATATCTCTGTGATCCCACAAGCATATAAACAATGAACTAAAGTATGATATGAGGTTGAGAAGCTGAAATTGCCCATTCCTCAGTTGTCTGTGCACTTTCTCTGCTCGTGGAATTGAAGAGCAGAAAGGAGGTTCAATTTTCTGTTAAAATTTAATATTGCAAAATATGACTCTGCATCCTCTGTGTGTCATACCACCTTCAATACTTCTGAGCAAGAGCAATAAAGGGAAGCCCTTTCATGTCCATGCCAAAGCAGGGCCCTTCAAAACAGTGAAATAAACAATCTTGGGAAGGTTGAAGGCTACAATGGGGATGGCAAACAGTCACTCTACAACACGTGTCCTTCACATGGGACAAATCACAGTCATGAGTGGCCAGGCTGTCGGAGCTGACTGTTGGAGACTGTGCAGACTCAGGGAAATCTGCAATTTCAACAGCAGATGGCACAGTCCTAAAACTAAAATCAGCCTGCAAGGGGAAGCAGTGCCTGGGCCACAAATCTGAATGCTCCTGAAAGGGAATCCTGAGAAATGAATCTGTTGATTTGACAGATTAAGCAAACTGGCTATGAAAATAGTGTATTTTCTCTTTAGGAGAAATAATTTATAAAAGAAACTGCATACATGAGACAATCTGGTAGCAGTGTAGTTTAAGACTCTTAAGTACAGATGACAACCTAAGTGTAGTTATAAGATTTTTTGCATCAATGCCTCATAAATTACTCTTTTAACCATCTTTGTATGATCTAGAAACCATTTACAGTGGTCATAGATACAAAGAAATTCTATTTACTGGAAGGAAAGCAAAACCTCAGAATGATTAAACTGAACAGTAATGTCTTAATTTTGCTTTTATGCAGACATAATCTTTTTGTGTTTCTTAACCATCATCCAGAATCTTACCAAATTAGGCACAAAAAATGTGTTCAGTTATGTTTGGAATTTTATGAACTAAGTGAGATTTGGTTGTATCAACCCCAAATCCCAGAGGCTTGCACATATGAGAAAAGCAGTACAGTAGACCTGGCACTTTGGTTCTATTAGCAATTAGTATTTGGATGGGCAAATACACTTAGCTTGGCACTTTTTCCGCAAACTTACAGGACAAAACCTAGAGATCTTCCTCCAGCAGGCAGTATGGTAAGCCTGTATGTATAACACAGAAAAACCATTTCATGATGTTTAAGGAATTAAGAAACTAATCCATCCTTTTGATGCACTAAGGAATTGCTACAGGAATTGTCTAGTGGTTAGAGCAGGAAACTGTGAGTCAAGGCATCTGTTCCCCCCTTTGTCAGTGAATCATTTCCTCTCTTTGAGTCCCACAAAACACCCAGACAGAATCTGTCCCCAGGTAAACTTTTTACCAGATTTGGTTGCCATGTAGCTCCCAGGCTGCTTCTTGCAGTCAAAGCTCTCACATGTGTTAGAGTCAGAAAGTTCTAGATGTCGTAATACAAAGACATGTTGTGGTCCTGTACGAGTTTTCCTTCTGCAGGCTCGGGGCTCTGTTATCAGCTGCCCTGTGAGAACATACAGAAGCAGCAATCTCAGCATGGTCCTCATTTCACTAGATGTCAAAGTGCAGAGAAAAAAGAATTTTCCAGTGCTAAGGAACACATAGTTTGTATTAGTAACATTTAGGGACTGGGCTATCCAATGCTGTTAAGGTGACTTTCTTGCAGTTAGAAAGAGGCTGCTGTATTCAGAGAGTGATTCAACCCACAAATTTGAAATCTTTCCCTTGGGATAGGGTGAATCGTTTCCTGGGGCTGTCTCTACTCTTAATAGAAGGAAATGTCAAGCAATTTTACTCCTAACTTGCTGTCTCCATTCAGTGCTTAAATGGGCTTCCTTGACTCCTGCCATAGGTTGTAGACCACATATAATTAGATATTCTTTCTAATTAGGTATTTGGAAGAAATGCTTTATTGTGAGGGTAGTGAGACACCAAAACATGTTGTCCAGAGAAGCTGTGGGTGCTCCATCCCTGAAAGTGTTTAAGGCCAGGTTTGATGGGGCTTTGAGCCACCTATTGTAGTGGAAGTTGTCCCTGCCCGTGGCAGGTAGTTGGAACTAGATGGTCTTTAATATCCGTCCCCACCCAAACCATTGTGAGATTCTATAAATAAGCACCAGCTCTCTAAGTTTAACAGAACTGTGTTTGCTGCTGTGCTGCACTTTCAACAGCTACATTTGCTGCTGTTGTTTTCGCAGTTGCCACACATTCCCTGCCTCCCACCAGTGCACACGGAGCACTGCTGCTTCTCTTTTGCTCAGTGGTGTTTCCCCCAGAACCAGCATCTTCCCTGAGGCGGCAGCAGAAAAACGATGCAATGCACTTCTGCCCAACACGCCCATCAGTCATCCTCTCTCACTGCTAATCAAGCAAACAAAAATATGTGCTCTCAGAGATAACAAGGTTTTGCAGTTATTTCCCACAGGGATTCCAGGCATTCCTGTATTTGCAGTCATTCCCAGAAGTTTACATCCCAGTTCCCTATGCGGGGAGAGCAGTGGTCTTCAATGTTCAGAGACACATGAGATCTGAGCCAAATAACTCTGCAGAAATGTCTCCAATGTTTGAGATCACTCCTTCAAAAATATCTGTGTGGCACAAGAGGAGATTAACCTCACCTACCTACAGCTTTCTAACAGTTAGGCTGGTGAGCAGGAACCCTCAGGACCTGATGGAGTCGGGGGAGCAATCTCAGACAATGAAAGCATGAAAGAAATAATGCCTTAAACAAGGGAAACACAATGGTCTATTCTGTTCTTCCTCTGTTTGTCTTAAAAACAATTACAGCTGTAACTTTCTCAGCAAGAAAATAATTTTCAGCTTCCTTTCTCTGTTAAAATTCAGTTTGCATTTTCCTGATACCGTCCAGTTGTTATTTTTTTCTACTCAACTCTCATCAGGGGCTGTTGGTGTATGAAGGTTCAGCGGTATGAATGTAGGTACCTGGATTGTAATGTTTACATCTGATCCAGCTATTTTGAGCTCTGCTTGCAAATCCTTCCACTAAATGGTATTTCTCATTCTAAGGTATAGTAGTCCTAATGAATAGCACCCCAGAAATACTTATTTCTCCCCATGCATAATGGGGAGAGCCTAGAGTCACTGTCTCTGGTGTAGGTATCTGCACTGCAAATGTCTAAAATTAGGTGGGATAAATCTCATGCAACGAGCTGGATACTTTAAGCCCCTGTTCAGCAAAGCACTTACTGACAGCATAAAATGAAGCCTGAGGTTTAATACTTTGCTGAGCTGAAGCTTCAGTTACTTAAGGAATGAGAAGACAATTGTGGGGATCATTGCAGCTAGGCTTGCACAAGGCTTATGTTGGATTTTCACCATGCCGTCCTAAATATCACTCTACTCTTCTACAGAAAAGACTTCTTCCTTCAATTTTCTCCTTCAAAGCTCTCCTGAGCTCCCTCTCCCTGGCTGAGTCACCCATACTGTGTAACCTAAAACAGGGGCAAGTGATCCAGGGGCAATGCAGACTGCTGGGACCCACAGCCCTGGGCCACTGCCTCTACTGCTTCTTAGCCTTTGAGGTTTCTTTGCTTCACTGTTCAGCATCAAATTCTCAACCACCTGGCTGAAAACTTTGCTCAAGAGTGGCAAGGCTAAGTAAATACCCAGTGGTGGGATGAGTGAGCTTTGTGTAATTCAGTACTTGGTTGGTAACTACTGGGGATAGGTGGCTGGAGCTGGAAGTCCAATCTTGTCAGGTGTGTTGGCACCAGAAAACTCCACTCTTGTGGGGCACAGGTCCAAGGACAGGCTCCGGCACCCACGTTTTGATGCTGGCCTGGGTCGCTGTTCCATCCCATGCGGCACCTGGGAACATCCAGCCCAAAACAACCTCTACATCCTGTCACCCCCTTCTGGCTACCAGGAAAACTTGGCTGTGGGAATAAACCTTGAACTTATGCCAATTCATAGAATCACTGAGGGTAGTAAAGACTTCTAAGATCATCGAATCCAACCATTAACCAGCACTGCCAAGTCTCCCACTAAGCCACGCCCCTGAACATCACATCTCTGTGTCTTTTAAATAACTCCATGAGTGGTGGGTGAATTACTTTTATAGCCACATTGCACCTTTAAGGCAGAGACCTAATCATCACTTAGATGCAGAAATAAGTTATTGCAATCATCACCTGAGGTTGGCCAAGGCTTTGGGGTGAAAATAATAAATAATGGTAGTGATTTATTATTTTTGTGCTTACGCTGTAAAGATGTTAGAAGAGATGTCAAAATACTCAAATTGAATTGACATGGTTTGTTTATATATGCCATCACTCTGCTACATGAGAAACGAGGAAATTAAATTACTAAACTGAGATCAGCCATCAGAATGAATTGCTGCAGCCCCAAGGATGTGCAGAGAGCAAACTAAGTGGAAATTGATAACTATAAAAATACAGGGACACCAACATGATACCTTTTTTCCCCTCGTTACCACAATTCAAGCTCTGTATTCCCTTCTGGTTAATAAAATTAATCAAGACTCAATCCCAATTATTGAGTAATACTGGTATTGATAATCACAGACACTTGAATTCACACAAGTAGTTAACTACCTAATAAACCAAATAAGTAAATCAAACGCAGTAGTAGCAACACAAATGTAACTGAAAATTCATTTAAGTCCAGTGACTGTCACTGCCAAGGGCACAGTGACTATGTTAAGGGGCAAGAGAGACTGAGGTCACCATTATTTTAAATAACCATAGTTTTTTTGGGCTAAAGTACATCATGTTGCTTTTCGTAACTCCTAAGAACTGAATTCCATTTCCTCATATGGAGTGCTTATGCCATGTTTACAAATGCAAGTATGACTCATTATCAAATGCATTTTCATTTGTTTTTCTTCCAGTATTTCCTATAAAATGAATAGGAATATAAAATGCAGATGTCCATGGAAGGGAATTCAAATAATTGTGTCTTTCTCTCCATTAGCACTGAACAGCTTTGGAAGATAATGAGGCATACTTAAGTTTCTGGTTTTCCGTCTTAATGATACATTTACAATTTTTAAATGTGAAAAAAATAGCTTTTTCTTCCAATTAATTAATGGGTCAAGTTTTTATTATTGGATTTTTATATGTTTAGAAATAAATATTGTATTTTTACCTTTTTTTACACCTTTTATTTGCAAGAAACAATGTCAGTGTTCCCAGTAAACTGCAGGCTGGAAAATAGATGCATGTGTGTTATAACTTACTGAAATGCTTTTTGGTAACATAAATAATACTTTTGGAGTTTTTCAAGGTGGGAGAACCTTTCCAGTGGAAATAAACATGCTGTTACATGATTGCTGAGAAATATTTACTTAATCTCTTTGACAAGTTCTCAGGAAGAAATGAGTGAATAAGATTTTTATTAGCTTTTCTCTTTCATTATATCATGTGTGAATTAAAATATCTCTGTAAAATAAGCTGTACAAATAGGTTTAATTTTCCATTACTCTAAAAGCAGTATCAAGGACAAATTTGCCTGCAGTTCTTATTTCTGACTGTCAAGTGCTCAAAATGTAGTGAGTAATTAAAAGGTACTAGCAGTGCAAAAAGATATATAAATCCAATAAAAGTGATTAAACTCCTTCCTTGCATAACTCACAAGGTTTCACAATTCTCCAGCATTTCTCTTTTATATAAGACAACAACTGAGTCACAGACTTCAATACATTTTGTTACAAACTGACTTGGTACATGGCCCGTTCACTTTCCAACCATGGCCATAAGATGATTTACATCCAATTAAAGCTCGCAGGCTGTGAGCTAGATACTCATTACACACCCCTGCTGACTGTGTACAGCAAAATTGCATAATGTCTTTGTAAATCTTATTTGAATGAATGAGCCATTGAATTAAAAAGTGATGTAAAGCTTAGTCCTGCCCTTTCAGATGTTGTATTTTACTATGCATTTCGGGAGTTAGCAGGTGGGGAGAAGAGTCTCTGCTTTCCCCACAACACCCATGGAGGGAACAACTGAGCATTCAGGGTCATGCTCTGACTCAGTGATTACTGTACAGGCAAGGCACCAGTTAAGGAGTCAGAGTTTAGGCAGTTTATATTTCAGCCCTTATTCCATATGTGTCATTACATTTATTTGTAAAATCTAAAGATACAACGTTATGCATGGCAACATCTTGGCCCTATAAATATAGGGAAAGCCTATTTTTTTGTGTGTGTGAATTTATGGCATGTGCATAGGTTGTGAAACCGGAGTTGCCATGTGCATCAGTACACCACGCTGCCACTGAACACCAGCATGCCTGCTGCTGAGGCTGTGTAAAACATTTTGTTTTGGCAATACTGTAGAGGTGGGAGCGAGCTTTTAATGAAGTAACCTTGCCTCTTCATGCTAGCCTAGCTTGTAAGGCCCAGTAAATTGCCTGCAGAATGCTCTACCACATCCCTGCATTACATAAAATTGCATCTCTGGCGTCTCTCAGTACATTTCCAAGGGAAGTAAAGATAATGCTCACTGACCTGCCTTTGGGTGTAGGCTGTGCTGAAAGCACTTGCAGCTGTTGACAATGAGCCCTCAAAAACCTGTCCCACTCGAATACCTGTCCCTAGGTTTTCACAAGAGCAAACACAACATATAAGGGCAGAGACTTCTGCTTGCCATCCTCTGACTCTGCAGGAGTGGCAAAATTGCGGTAATCCAGCTGATATTACTCACAATAGTGTAACTGATATCCAACTCAAGCAATTAAATTTGTATTTACCTACAGGTAGCTCACCAAAAGTAGTTCATGATGGTTTGTTTTTTTCTTCCTTGGACAGTAAGAACCTCAAACCTGGAGTAAATTTTTTTCTTGCTTCCCTGAGGAAAGAGTTGCCAAGAGACTGTGCCACTGCCTGAGATAATTCCTCTGCCACCTCTTTGCAGCCTGGTAGATGCCAGAGGACTAGGAAGTGCATGTGTGCTTGCTGACAGTGTTTCTATGCCTTGGCCAGGCAAGAGATGGGAAAGTAGGTGTGCAGTGGAGTTCACCCCCCTGGGAGACAGGTCACAGCCTGGCAAGAAATCTGACTAGACTAGAAAACTGTTTCACCACAGGAGGAAACCACTATTCTTAGAGATGAAAAAACAAGAGGGAGAAGCCCCTCTTCTACTCCAGCCCAGCCAAATGGTCATGATCCTTATTCCAGGTGTGGTGAGAGAACCTGGAAGCTTCTTAAACATAGTTTTACAAACAGTACTTTTTTCAAGTTGGGGGGTTGGGGTGCAGTAACCAACAAAAAAACTCCCAACAAACACAAACCCAAAAAACCTTCCAAAATGAAAACACCTTTGGAAAGACTCAGTCTACTTATAGATCTTGATTAAGTTTGGCCACAAATATTGACTCTCAAAATGGAGGCATATTTTTGAAAATATTACTTTGATATTCCTTTCTGGCATTTACCAAACAAAATTTTTCACTTTTCACTGCAGAAAGACATCTTGAATTCTAAAATCATCCCACATTTACAAAACAAAGCCCTTGAAGGGTTAAGTTCTATCTCACCCAAGAGACATGTTGGTTTAGATTAAAAATATCTTAGACGGTAACAGAAGTATTTCTTGTCTCCTAAAACCCCAAACTTCTGTTTCTTTGTTCAACCCAAGGCAAAATTTCCCTTTTAGCTGTTAGTTCAATCTCTGCCTAAACAGGAAATGTTGTTTTTATACTCAGATCTAGATGGCAGAGGAAAGGTCGAGTCCCTATTCTCATGCCCAGCTATTTGTAGAGAAGACATTTGAACTCTGGTCTAGGCAAAGGTCCCTGACACTGATATGTTAGTTACCTTTATAGAAAAGTTTTCTCCTGTGTTAAGCAAAGAAATCACTCCCTTTTCCCTGCCTCCAAAACACACTACACATATTCTAGCAAATAGTTTTGGTTTAATCAAAATTTTCATATATAGAAGGTTTCTCTAGGAAACTTTTAACCCTCTCTAGTTGTGCGGGTACTTGTGAAGTGATTTCCTTTCATTTTTCACCAACAGAAAAAGTTGTCACAGGGGTGATAAATGAAGAAATTGTTCCCCAAAAAGCAGCCTTGCTGAGGCAGGGAGGGATTCATGCCACCTAGACCCCATGGGAAGGGGCAGAAGGGCAGCCTCAGCCCTGTCTGTCCTCAGCAATGCAATCAGGACTAGCAGGGAGCAGGATTCCTTAAAGTCCCTATAATTTTTAAAAAGCTTGACTTATGGTATTCCCATGGGAGCATATTTCAGAGGCAGCACAATGTGGGAGTTAGGGAGCCCATGAAGCAATAACACATTATAGTTCTTAAAGGTTTTGAGAAGCAGTGGGAGATGCAGAAGACAATTTGGGTAGAAGTTAAACCACTTATGGCAAACCACCCTCATAACTGAAAAGAGGAATTATTTGCCTCACATCCAGAAAGGCTTCCACTTGCTTTCCTCCTCTGTAGATAAGAAAGAGAAATCAGGAAATGAGACTCTGAGAAAGAAATAGTGAAAATGCTAATTTTATTTTGCTATGATGTTATTAACTTCAAGCCAAGCAGATCCAGTGCACAGAAGCAGATGATCACAGCCATTTACAGAAAGGAGAGAGGTAGAATTTGCCCAGAGTGATTCTTCCAGTGATGGAGAAACCAAACTGCCAGATTGATACTGCAAAGTCCCAAAATCTCTTCTCCACCTGAGGGAAGGAGGGAGAGGAGTAGTGGGGAATTTGTGGTTTGGTTGTTGGGTTTTTTAAAACATTCTATTTGACGCAATACAAGCGAATTCTTGGGTGCTTTTCCCTTCCCTATAAAGTAAGGATGAATAAAGATCAGCTGTATGTGGTACAGAAAGAACAGATGATGGGAAAATAAAGATAAGACATCCCTTAATTTGTACCTAAGCACAAAATGACTGATGCCTGCCTAGCCATGGGGAGGGCTGCTCACAAATCACACACAAATTGTAACAGAGCCAAGTTACGCATGTGGCAGCGGATTGATTTTTTTTTTCTTTAATGTGAATCAGGGCTCTTCTACAGGAGAAGTCTCCATTTCACCTGACAACTCTTCACTGTTGTTGCTCCATCCTGATGCCCCTGGGGCTGCCAGGATGGCCCCAGCCTGAGGACAGCCTCACCCAGCACTGGGTGCTGAGGGCTGTTTGCTCTTCTCCTCCTCATCCAACACCAACCTTGGCTTCACTCAGGTGTTTCTCTTCTCTGGTGAAACACCACCGGTCATTTCCTTGCTCCAAGGAATGCGGACATACATGAGTGAGGTGCCTGCAGGGCATGAAACCAAATGCATTTTTTGCTGCGAGAGGGTGTGGGAAATGTCAAATATTTCACATTTTCCTTGATTACTGTATCTCCATGAATCACATCCTTGGGAGCAAGGCAGCTTGGCTCGAGGGCACTGGGAGATGAGTGTTCACAGGGTCCTGCTGCCGGTTTGGTCTGCCATGGCTTTCACCTCCCAGCATCTCTCACACCCCCTTATCATTCCCAACAGTGTCACGTCTCTGCTCCCAGGCTGAGCCAGAACCACTGCCAATAATCCAGCTGCAATTTCAACTGAGTCAGACCAGCCTGAACATTGTACTGTGTCACTCACTTCTACCACCCACAGTACACTCCAGCTCCGCACCTCCACATAGGAGGGACCATGATGGAAGCTACAATGCCCGTGGCCCATTTTTCAAAAATTTGAGTGATGTGCAGAACTCATTTAACTAATTTAAGCCTGCACACATGCTCTGTGTGCATGGTGGAGGGGAGATGACTCCAAGATAACTTCTGTAACACATAAGAAGGAGAATAGATCCTGGGACTTGGTAGGGAGGCTTTGGAGAAATACAGGTACGGATTAAATTAGCACTTGGCAAACCTGAATCAAGTACAATTCATTCCTGATATAAGGACCTTCAAGGCTGATATCAATGTTAAAGCATGATGAGGGTGGAAACAAGGATTTCCCAGCTCTTTTGGATGTCACTAGCACTATCATGGCTGTCCAGGGTCCTGGTCTGCAGCCCCACAGACACAGAGTGTGCTGGTGGTGAAGACTTGTGGGGGAGGAGGAAGAGTGCTGGGGTATCCTCAGGGATGAGGGAAAGGAAATGGCTGCCCACATCTCAGATTGGCTGTTTCTCTGCCTCATCCTGCTCTTTCGACATGTATTCATGTGCTCTGCTCACCCTCTTTTTGTCCCCTGTGTTTTCTTCTCTTAACGTCCTTTTTGCATCATGTCTCCCTCTGTGCCTGAGCACACATCCCTCTTCTTGGGCATCAGATGGTTGATGGGTATCATCCATGTGGTGTATTGCAAAGAGGCCAGTGCTTCACCAGTTTGTTACCCACATTACTTTCTTTAGCTCCCCTTCTGTTTGCACTCCAGTGACCTGTGGCCATTAGCTAGAGTTATAATTCTCTCACAGACCATGCAGTATTGTACCACTGAAACCATCATTGTCACTTGCACGAGTCATAGCTGGGAACTTTAATTTTTTGGCCTTGGTACAGTGAAAACACAGAGTAGGAGACTACTGCTGTACCCAGAAGAAGAGTTTTAAATATGTTGTGGAGGTGTCTTAGAAGGTGTGGAGTTCACTGGCCCCATTGGTGAGCCTGCAGAAGAGCCACCCCCAGCTCTTCAAGGGAGCTCCGGGGTAGGTGGCCCAGAGGTGGCCTGAGAGAGTGAGGACTATAGATGGGAGCAGGTCCCTGGCTGTAAGCAAGAGGTGGTACTGCCTAAGCCACAGCACTCCATGGTAAATCATGTGGCATGGAGGCTACTGGGCACTAACCTGGGGCAACTGGGGGCATCTGCCTAGCCTGATGACTCCATGGGGACACCAGCAGCAGGCCTGGCGACATTGTCCTTGGGATATTCAGGGTCCTGGAAACGGCCTGACCAGGCACCTCACTGAAACACCCTGAGCACAGGCATGCTTCAAGGTGAATGGGGCCAGGCAGGAGGGCAGCAGCCATCCCTTTGGCACCATCACAGCTGCCAGCAGAAAGATGAGTCCAGGCTAATTCCTTAATAACTAGGCTGAGGGGCAAGGCTGGGGCTCACTGAGTCTTAATTCAGATTTCCCAGATTAATGCTTCCTTCTGTTTCCTTCCCTCCCTCCTATCTAATAAAGTTATGTCCATTTAAAATGCTTTGTTAAAGCTTGCTGTTGTGACTCGTGAAACACTGCCTAATTCACAGTGCACAGTGTCATTTAGTGCCCCAAGTTTCTGAATGTGAGATTGAGCCAGGGTTGCTCCAGTTTCCCAGGAAGCATAGTTCAAAACTGGACCCAGCTTAGCAGCACATGCTGAAAGTGCTACAAAAGTAAGGAGGCAAGACCCCAAAAATGGGATGACAAGGATGAGGTGAGGGATGCTCCCAGGATCTCTCATCACCTTAAGATATTCAACTATGGGTCCCTTCCAACTTGAGATATTCTATGATTCTATGATGCAGCAAACCATCAATAGCAGAGTGGAGATCTCTGAGTCAGACTCCTCTGCCTGACAACGTGTTCATCATGTGAGCATATAGTAGGCATGGACAAGTCCTGACGGATGCCAGGTCATGTGTTTGGGCCCAGTTTGGCAAGTCTGAATATGCCCAGTAAAGTCTCTTACTCAGTTATTTGCCAAGCCTCTCTCTTCTTACAATTACCCCATTGTTTATTCTGTTGGAAGTTCTCACACTGCAGAGCCTCCAGTTTGGAAGACTCACAGTCACTGTCATAGTGACAGTAGCAGGGAGGGCAGTAGCAGGTTAGATACACTCTGGGAATTTATCACCACCTTTGTTTTCTATGCTTTATAAAAGTATTAAAAAGCAATAGAGACCAGTGCTGCATCCATAGACATGATCCATCCATGACTTTCTCTAAAAAGGCAATGCCATCTCACACAGGCAAAACTTCAGTACTTAGAATGGCAGAATGAAGAAGAATACAAAGAAAAGAAATCCACACTGGTAGCCCTTGATATCTGTGATATCTCTCTACACTTTGAATAAAACAAGTAAGAGTACTATTCTGATTTTTTTTTATAATCATCTTCATTAAAAGACCAATATATGATTTTGTCTTTTTAAATTAATGAAATGTATTATGAATATAAAAATTAGTCCTTTAGAAAGTCATGGTAGGTTTCAGCTCTGTATTAAAACCTGTGCACTTCATTGTCTCCGTGCAAACCACACCTAGTAAGCATCATACATATGAGACCATCATGGTCAGTGAAGAGCTTGTCAGTAAAGTCAGTGAAACCCAGCAATTCAGGTCAGCAGTCCAAAAGGGCTACAGGATCAGCTCAGCTGGCCAGACCTATGTCCTGGGGTGCACAAGACTTTTATTGGGTGCTGTGAGAAACGACACAGCACAGTACCAAAGATGTTTGCACGGTTATCTAGAAGTCAGATAGGGCACCAAGAAGGTCTCAGGTGATAAAAACTGAACTTCTCCTCTGCCTCATGTGTTGACACTTAGATGTAGACACCTTAACTTAATGTAATAAATTTAATAATGACTTTTTTACAGTAACACACTATTTCTGCTAAGTCCTGATGTCTGAATTGCTTCTGAGGGCTTTATTTTTCTCTCATATCCTGGCAAGATGAATCTTAAGATGGCATCACTCTGAATAAAAAAATTGTTCAAGGACTGCTTTCTGCCCCATGGTCTACAGTTGTGGCATGCCTCATGGCCACACAGGTAAACAACCTTCTTCCTCAAACTGAGTGGCCACAGCCCAAATGCCTGTTGGCAGTGGCTCAGCTCCTGAACCATGCCAGAGCTGTGACTGCAGGAGCACAAGCTGGCCTATGATGAAGATGAGTGATGGCCAGCTCATGGGCCCCTCTACCTGCTGCTCATGTATTTGTATCATCTTTTCAAAGTGCTGCTTCTCAGTGTTATATCCACTTTTTATGACAGCATAATATTTTAAGGGCAGGATGAAATGTGAATGAAAGTTTCTAAAACAAGTGTTTTCTGTAGAATGAAGTGAAAATCACAACCATGGGGTTGCTCCACTTAATCCAGAAGATTTTCGCAGATATTCTGCAAATGGAAACTTTACTCAGCTGAGGCAAAGTTGCAAAGCCCAGGAGTGCCAGATTTTCTGAAAGCTGACTGGGGTTTGCCCTTTCATCCCACCTTGGCTTCACATTGTAAAAGTGCAGATGCTTAGGAAATTGCCTCCAGGTGTTGAGTGATCTGAGTTTCACAAAAAAAATAAACCATGATCTGAGATAGATGACCTTGTTGTCAGCATAGAATCTTTAGGCTCACAGAAGAGAACTGAAAATGATCATTTTGTATTCTCTTGCTGCAGCTGTAGTGCTCTTTTGGAGAGTCTCAGAGACTCAGAATTGCTCAGTTTTCTTGGGGAAGAGAGTCTTGCCATACACACAGAGCACATATGAGAACTAATGCTAAACTCCCTCATTCAGTTACTGTCTGTTAAGTCAGTCCTGGCACTGCAGTGCTCAGCATGCAAAAAGACATCTGTTTTGGAGGCATCCAGTGCCCATAAAGCTATGTGCTGTCTCTGCACAAGGACATGCAGAGCAGACCTGCCCTTCAGTTCTCTTTGTACATCTCATGGACCAAAAGCTTCTGGCCTTTCTGTCTTCATTTCTTCCACTAGAAGAAAATAAGTACTATTTTGTTTTCTCTTGGGGATTCTGTGTTGGTTGATTTATAAATGAAGATGAAGTCTGGAAGTATTTATGTAGAGGCTTGCTATAATGCCAGTCCTTTGTCCCGTGTCTTCCAGCAGACCAAACTATGCATTAGGAGCATCTGATGTGCACAGTGGTAGTCCAGCCATTACTGTCCAGTTGTCTTTATGCCCCATACAATATTTATAGTGCTGCCAGGTTCAACAGTGCTGGAAAAAATGAATTGTAGATGCAATTTCACTGTAGAAATTGTTTAGAGCCTGCTAAAGCTTTAGCCAGAGTATATGGAATTTTTTCTTCTATAAAGAGCCTGAGGGTTAGTGTCTGTTTAATATTCACTAGGCAAGAAATGCTTTCAGCACTCAGAAACAGTGAAGAGCATCCTTCTGGGATCCCTGAGATGAGATGCTAAATCTTGTAATGAACTTGGACTCCTTGTTTTCCTATTACAGCAGCCATCGAGGGGTAGCAGTTGTGTCCCTGTACATCATCACCAGCAGCAACAAAACAAATTAACTCAATGCTGCTAATGAGCATCGAGTGAGCACTGGAATAAGAAGCTGTGTTGACATTTAAAAGATCCCAGTTATCAGGCTCCATGTTGCCTAATTGCAAGGGTTGTGTGGGAAGCACTGCTTCAATGTCTCTATCTAGTACGGACATGACTGGCAGGAATACACTACTCCTATGGAATGTCAGTTACTTCAGGAAACAATTATCCCTTCTGAATATTCAAAATATGTCAAAACATTCTTCATTTTTCCCTTTTAGAGCTCATCAAAGATGTGAGTGTGTCAACATCATTCCACCTACTCTGAGGCAGCTCTGGAATATTTGATTTACAGACATTTCTCTCAGTGTTCGACTCTGAGATGCTGTAGCCAAATCTTGTCTTTGCAAGTAATACAGGCAAAAATGGATTTTACCAACAAAAGGGTGGTCTGGTCAGCATGTTCCACTATTATATTCTTTTCCTCTCCAAAATAGGGACCCCACATACAAATTTCCTGTAGCTCTGAACTATGCTTTTTCCACAACTGTGCTAAATGCGTCTGGAGGAGGGCTACTTCACCCAGGCCAACAGCACGTGAGGGACTATCCTAACAATTTAATAGCATAGGTGATTCATTTTCTGGAGTCTGGACCTGGGTCCTGACACTTTAATTTACTAGCAGAGATAGAGCCAGTGGGTAGGAACAACAGGATCAACGAGTCAACTGGTCTGATGGTATATCACCAACTATTATGTCTCACCTTGCTTCCCTTTCATAGGGGTTTGCCTGGGGCATCTCTACTAGGAAGACATCCAATCTTGATCCGAAAACATCAAGAGACAGAGAATCCAGCCCTACTTTTGGTAAGTAGTTCCCAGGATTAATTGCCCTTACTATTAATAATGCATGCCTGGGTTTCTTTTTATGAATTTGTTTGACTTCAGCTTCCAGCCGTTGATTCCTGCTATGCTCTCTCCACTAGATGAAGGAGATCTTTTGCATACGGTATTATCTTGTTGTGGTGGTACTTGTATGCTTTAATCAAGCTATGTCTCCATCTTTTTGATAAGGTAAGCAGAGAGATCCCTTCCAGGCTTTCACTAGAGAGAGACATTTTTCTCTCATCCTGTCTCTGACCTGTCTCCAACTTTTTCAATGTAAAATACAAGCACCAGAACTTTATGCACTATGCCAATATTAGTCTTACCAGAGCAGTGGGGAGAGATATGATCAGCTCCCCACTCCTACTCACTACTTCCTTGTTCATGCATCCATGAATCACATTATCCCCTCTTGCTTTACAGTAGGAACTCAAATTCAGACTGCGGTCCTTGATTTCCATGGCTGCCTGCTGTCTACACAATAGGCTCATTCCCTGGTCTTACAGCAGTGTCTATACTAAGACATATCTTTAAAATCAGGTCTTCTGCACTGACTGTGTTATAATGTCCTGGGAGCGCGTTGTAAAGTCAAATGCCTGTGCTGCTCAGTTAGCATTTTTGGGTAAGAAATAAAGAGAATAAACTAAAATTGTTCTTTAGAAAATGAATGACAGAATTCCTCTTAATAGGAGTGGGAACAGCTCGTACCATTGGTTCACCAATATGAATCTGTACCTAAATATTCCAGCTCTACAAAGGGCAATATCCCTGCTGCTCTAATCCTTTTTCATATACAAGAGCTTGTAACTACTGTAACCCGTGAACACATGTTGACTACTTCCCACTGCTACTGACAGTATTTTCTCATCTTATAAAAAAATAAATCAAGTTTAACCTGTCTTTCCAACAAAGATTTTCTGCTCATTAAAGTCTGAGCACTGCTGCACGGATTTCAGCTCGATAGGCAGAAAGTAGCTCATTCATCCCAAAGGCAAGTGTAGTCTATGTGGCAAAGCCAGCATTATGAAGCTTTTTTTTTAAGTCAAATCAGAGCTATTCTTTGAAGGACTGTGACTGTGCAATCATCAAGGCATTTTTCATGCTGGCAAGAAAAGACACAAAGCAAACTGATCTGATGCATTTTAACAGGTATTTTTTAGATATGTAGATTGTAAAAACAGCCCTGAAACTTTTACATGAGCGATCCTTACATCTTTGGTCCTACTAATTTTGACGAGGTTTCTCATCAGGAAAGGATTTCAGGTTTTGACTAGTGCCGATACTTTCTGCCACTGATTTTTACCATGTAAATATGAGGTCACATTGATGTCATAACATCAAGAAATCAGTCTTGTGGGCTTATTAACAGAGAACAAGCATCTAGAACTTTATAGGGTTTTGTGGCTAGCCAAAGATTACAGTGTAAACCCAACTTATTAATGCATGAAAGAAGAAAGTACATTTAAGTTCATGTGAAGCTACCAATTCCTGTGCACAATATGCTTTATATTAAAGCTCAAGAGCTCACAAACTCTGCCATCAAAACAGGGGTTGGTAATTCTGAAGAATGCTACAATTTGTGTCTGAAGCTACTCTTAAAGCCTACCTGTGATTAGTGTTCATGGATCTGTCACTGTCAGATGTTCCCATGAAATTATATGTTTACTATTCCTGAAGATCCAGGATGCTCCCTGCAGCACTGGGGAGGAGGGACGCTTCCCACCTTGGCGAGGGCTGAGCACGAGGTTGGCATGTTTGTGGAGACTTGTACCTCTGCAATATGCATTTCACCGTGGTTGTTTGTGCTCTCCCAGGTCCCTGTAGCACGTCCAGTGTGTGAATGCCTCTCAGTGATGTATTAAACTAATCAGCTACCTGTCACACACATTTCAGATGCAGCTTTGCAGTCGAAGAGGAAAACTTATCCCTCTTTGATGGCCAGTCCAGCATGTTCCCATGCAGTCACATTCCTTCTGCACTTCCTAAAAGTTTAAAACAAGCAAGTACAGTCAATTTTGGTTTATATAAATGCAGCAAAAATGTGAACATGAAAATCTGTGTTAATAGTAGCCTGACCACAAAGCAGTCTATAAGCAAAGGGTGGGATTTTTCTGTCAGTGGAGTCGTAGCTGTCCCAGTGGCAGGGTGGCAGGAAGGTGTGTTGGCCCGTGGGAAACCTGACATGGGGAGTTCCCAGGCAGGCAAGTGAAATGAGGCCACACTGCCTGGGTATCTGTCAGAAGACCAGTCACACACCTCACTCCACCAAATGCTATCTTCCAAAGGACTGGTGTCTGCTCAGGGTTTGGAAACAGCTAGAAATAGTGGTTGGATTCCTCAGTTGCTTAAAAACTATGCTGAGAGAAGAATGAATCAAAACAGCCATATGCAAAATACCACCTCCCAGCCTCAGCCATTCCTGGGAAGTTGGCATGTAGTGCTCTGTAAATGGATCATGTAAAAAGGCTGAAAAACCTGGCCAGCAGAGGTCAGATATGGATCTGAACAGTCAGAGAAAAAAAATCAGAGATATTAAATTGCCTTGATATTCTGAATATTTGGGGATGGAGAGTTGCTTGTTGCTGGTGTGCAGAGCTGTTCTGCCTGCCCTTGAGCCCTTTTAGTTTACTGCTGTGTGTGATTATATTTCCATCATAATGGTATTTGCTGTATTTCACTTTCTAAGTGCATTTTTAATGTTAAATGTAATATTTTGACTCAGTGATGAAAATTAGACTGAGGAAATCTATAATTTGTAAACAAGATGTATTAATTTCCCTCCCTTCCTCTGTTCTTGTTCCTTTTTCTTTCTTTCTTCCTTCCTTTCTTCCTTCTTTTCTTTCTTTCTTTCTTTCTTTCTTTCTTTCTTTCTTTCTTTCTTTCTTTCTTTCTTTCTTTCTTTCTTTTCCTCTTTGTTCTCTTTCCTTCTCTCTTTCCCTCTTTGTTCTCTTCCCCTTTTCCTTTCTTCTCTCTTTCTCTCTGTCTCTGCACTTCTATGCACTTTTTTCTCAGATTTATAGGCCTGTTTGTGAACCTGGGTACACTGGATAACATAGTTACACCCACAGATTCACCCTCCTTAGAAACATTCAGTCAGACTTGCTGCTGCATGTTCCCCTCCTTTCTGAAGCTGAGCAAATTGCACAGAAAGAATTGAAACAACTTAGATTTCCTTTCTAGCATCTTTAGACTGTCACAATAACCAAGAATGAATTATTCTTTACTTACATGCTCTGCAAAGAGCAGCACACATTGCACAGAGGTGGGAAAGTGGGGTGGATTAGTCACAAGTGATAAACACCCTGTGACTGTTCCAGAGGGGCTGGGCACCAAACTGGGTGATGCTGGCAATTTGGGTATGGCTGGGGCAGGGCCTGAACACCCACCAGCAGTGCCCAGCCAGCCACTGCCGCTCAGCCTCTGGGCTTGTGGTGCTTACAGTGCTTCTCAAAGGTTTATGTGAAAGCAGCCTGGAAGCAAATGAAGACACTGTGCTAGAACAAACATCCCCTTTTACATATATAAGTGTCAGGTACTAGTGAATATTGTAGCTAGAAGCCAAAGTAATTTACTTTTTGCACCCCCGATGGCAGAAGTGAAAAGCTTCTCGTCCACAGGGTGGTTTCCTTTACATTAACTTCCATCAGTTAACTCTCCATCAGTTCTTTGTAGAAATACCTACCAGCAATAGTTTTAAAAGTCACATGGCAAATTTGCAGTGCAGTTATTTCCTTCCTTCTTCATATTCATCATCTATTGTAAAGCTGCAGATGAACTATTTTTTAGGAGAAAAGTACTCGAGCCAGGAAAGAAAGCACAGCCCTGGCTGAAGGGCCGTCCTTGACAGACATTTGTTGTTTTCATCATGAGCATCCTAACAGGAAAAATATTTGTTCAATTTAAGTTTCCCCTTTCCCCTTTAAAACATGTTTTGTTTGTGTTCTATAATTTCCTGGTATAATTTCCTGACTTCTAGAATTAGAAGAATGAAGAGGAATTTTTCTGGAAGAGTAGACCTCCTGTAACAGTTTTCTTCCTGCTGCAAGAGTATGGGAGTACTCAGATTTTTGTCTCTCAGAAAGTTAGGTTCAACACAAGTAGGAATATTGTATTTTGACATTTAAATACTATAGAAAGGTTAGGATGAGAGGGGGAAAAGGACAACACAAGTTCCTGGTAGATGGCTAAGTAGCTCCCACTGCAGGGAGCTCAAAGAATAAAGTAATTCCCATTTTCAAACGTCTTGTTATTCCTCTGAAATATATATATATATATATATCTATGTTGGAGTGCTACACACAGCGAGTGAGGGACTTCAATCTACCTGGTGTGGGTGAGGGACCTGTTCCCCTGGGAAGAGCTTGCAATCCAGATAGACAAGAGGGATGAAGGTTGAGGGAGGAAGCAAAGTCCCCAGCAAAGCAATGTGTGGGCAGCCAGGACAACCCTTCTCTCCTGCCCTTCCAGGCTGGTTTTCTGTAAGCCATGCCTGGAAAACACATGAGGTCCAATGGATCTGTTTAGTAATAAACAACTCCTGCTTCCATGTAAAGGTCTGAAAATGGCATTTCTAATAAGTGCTGGAATTTCTGTGTTTACTAATCCAGCACTAAAAGTAGGTTGAATATCTCAACAGGACTTATGATGGTACCTTATGCCTCTGCTAAGAAAGGCTGTAAGCCTGTGTGAAGAACAAGTAATACAATTTGCAGAAAGAAACATCCCAGTAAATGTCTAATTATACCATTTAAACTGTGCTTGCTGAAACCCTGGGCTGTACTCCACTGCTTGAATTTTTTGTAAATCCTTGACATTACAGCTGCTTAAATTCATGCCAGAAGCAACATCGGATCCATCAAGCAGAGAGGGAGGCGTCATTGTCCAAAATGCGTGAAGCCTCAGATAGCTTTTCACTTTCAGCTGCTCTGCTTCAGTGTTGGAGAGCCCGTGTGAGACATCCAAAGCCCAGCTGTAGGATCATATGATAGGTATCACTGGTACCACGTCTGGGTCATGCAGATACAGCAAAGAACCACCCTGATTGTGATTTTCTTTGTGCTTTGAGAGCTCTGGTGCCAATCCTGGACCTTGAACAAATCAGTGAAGCCCTGACTGTCCAGTGTCTGAGTTCTAACTAAATTAACTGCAAATGTTTCCAGTACAACGCTAGATGTGTTATCTGTATTATCATATACATCTCCTTTGTAGTGTACTTCTCAGCATAGCTCTTAAACACAACTAGAAGAACATGGTTAGATAAATATTCCTAAGGTATTGTTAAGTTAGGAATATTTTCCTGAAAATAATCACATGGGAATGACTTCTTTTGGGAAACCAAACACAGGTTGTAGAGAAGGCAATCAAGTAGTATGTCAACAAGAGAGTCAGAAATGGACATAAACAAAAGATTTTTGCCAAGATCTCCACATAAACTTTTTCACATTCTCTGCATTTTCAGAGAGATTAGGAAAAAATAAAATTCTGAGCGTGTAGTTTTCAGCATTCCCACTAAATGATGATTTCTCAGTCATAACACTTGCTCCTTCTCAATTTATAAAAACTGAGCTGAAAACAAAATACTGCTTCTTCCATGGGACTTGCAATGATGGGACCTTCTGCTGGTCGGCATAAAACAAAGAAGTCCAGTGTGCTTGGACACTAAAGATACCTTGGCATATTTTTGTCAGAAGAGACACAGTATTTTGGGGATGTAAAGTAATTCCAACTGTCTTCCTAAAATTCCTTGGAGATAGAGAGTAATGATAAATCTCTCTACTTCCTTGCATGGTTTAGGGTTGCTGCACAGTGTTTGAACAGCTGCATTTGTCCCATCTCTGAAGGTGGCTGCAAGTCAATGGAGGAGGAAGCAATCTGAGTATATATCATTCTAAAGTGGCAGACAGGATGAGTTATTGGGGTTTTTTTCCACTGATAAATCCCTTGTCTCTGTTAGTGATACTGAACATGCTATGCTGTCATGACTGGGGAGTTTCAGCAACTTATTGTAATGCTCAGTGTGTCTGTCATGTAACAGAAAGTTTTATCTCTGTGTCCTGGCTCAAATTTCCTAATATACAAATCTCTTTAAACTCTCTTTAAACCCCCCAAAAGACACATCTCATGGAGCAAAGCCCACTGACCTGTGGATTAGTTAACTTACTATTTACAGCCATCCTGCAGTTTCCTAACCAGAGAATTCCAGTAAAATTATACAGTAAATATATGATATGTACCACTTTCTTAGAGGGCTTGCATTATTTGTAATTTCCCCCATATTTAGTAACCTTAAAGATGTAATGATCAAAGCCATTATTTATTGCCAGCTGATCCAAGAAAGTATGATTTCTTACAGAAGAGGGAAGTGTCTTCAGTCTACTGGTGTGTTGCTACAAAACTGAAGTCCAGGTAACTCCCACACAGTGAGCACACTTCCATGCTGGATACTCTAGGAGAGGAACCTGTGAAACACACTGCTCATTTACTCCAGGGAACCTTACTGAGTGCCAAGGAACATGTCTGTAGAGCTGCATTTGGTTTGATCTGTGACTGGCGTGTGACAGACAATTTAATTAAGTGTGGTTGGGTCTGTTGTGGTGCCACTCATCTGGTCAGTATCCCCATGGACACCTCCCAGTCTGTTCTGCTGTCTCAGCATGTTGCTCACCAGCTTTCAGCTTTGCTGTGTCTCACTCAGATTCCTCCTGGGACATGTCATGCACAGATTCCAGGTGGAATCACTTTCACTTCAATTTCAATGTGTAAAAGTTGGGTTTAGGTTCTCTCTACCTTCTGTGGCATCACAGGAGCACTCTGAGGGTGTGTTTTTCCCATTCAAAGGAAAATGTCAAAGTTAGGTAAGAAGAAAAGTTTCCTCCAACTTCCTATTTTATCTCTAATGACTTTAGAGAATGCCCAGAAAAGCAGCTGAGACCGAAGTGATGAAATTTACGTATCTGAAGTGGTATGAGGTCCATCATCTCTGTTTCTTAGTCCTTCTTGGAAGCAGAGGGCCACAAGCCCACTGCTGCTGGCCCTTAGGATGCTCACAACTCCCAGGCAGGACATCTTGATCATTTCAATACAGAAATATCCAGGGAAGAGGATGAGTTTCTGAAGCCACAGTAAACATCTATAGTAGTAAGTGGCAAATCAACACACACAGACATAGGCAGGTTTTGCATGGGGTTTGTGGCTTCCCATCTCAAAGACTTAAAAAAAAAAAAGGAGGTTGGACGGTTTAGGAATCAATATCCTTTACAAACACTGTGCTATTTTCACCAGCTGATCTGCTAGAGGCCAGCAGACACAACAGTCCCGATGAGAGCAGATCCTGTTGTTCCCTCTCTGCTTCTCCTTGATCAGCTCCAAGAGGCAACCCCAACCCCTTCCCTCCCAGTTCCCCCACAGACGTTCATATCTAAGGAACTGTTTTGCACCAGGCAGTGAATACCTTTTTTCTCATTGCCCCTTTTGTAATTGCAGACGATCAGTAATTCCCTGTGGTTGGTCCTGTGCCATCGCATTTTGCCTCCTCCTGGAAATCTAGCTCAAAATTGAGGCTAACAAATAGCAAAGCCTCTCCTTTCCTTACATTTATAAAGTGACATTTGTGATGTAAAGAGTTTGTAAACTTCAAGATGATTTCCACCAGCTGAGGGAACAGAGGGAGCTGCACAGACTTCTGAAGGAAAGGGGAATCAGAGGGATAGATAACACAACACAGTGTCTGCAGTCTTCTGAGGGCAGTATAGACTGTAGAACCCTGGATTTAATAGTCAGTTGAAAACATGCAGAAAAGTAATTTTTTTTTCTGTAAAAACCCCTTTTGTCAGATATACATTGATTTTTTCCACACATAGAGTGAATATTTCTTCAGTTTAAAGAAACAGTGAATGTATTTGTTACACAGGAATATGTGCAGAGGGTTTACTCTAAAAATTTTACTGAGGGCCACCAAAAAAAGAGAAAAGTTTTAACATTAAAAAATAATTAAAATAAGATAACTGTGCAGCCTGGTTTACAGCACATTTCAAGTATTTTCAAAGTCCATGTGAACTTAACAAGTCTCCAAAGACTTCAAAGCTGTCTATGGTGTACCCTGTTAAGGAACTGGCAGATATTTAGTTCCTGGCAAACTAATTTGGGTATAGGATCCTAAATGAATGAAAATTCTAAATCTTAATTCAATAACATCTGCATTTCAAAATGTTAAAAAACTGAATTTGGATTCAGATCTGAAGTATACCACCATACCACCAGAGTGGACTTGCCTCAACCGCCGGCATAAATGCCACAAACACTTTGGAATATACTGTGATTTAAATCAGCAACTAAAAAGCAAAACAAAGGGTATTTCTCAAATTACTAAAGTAGATCAAACTGATGCATTTTTATGTAATGATAAATAATTTTAGCATATTTTGCAATATTTTATTTATTTAAGAAGTGAAAGGCTATTTTGCATCATAAAAGAAAGCCAAAAGACAAAACTAACCAGAACTGACCAAAGCTGAAAAACAGGAAAGCCACTGGGGATGGAGAAAAAAAGGAATTCTAGTTATTTTACATAACAGATGGCAGCATAACAGAGAACAGCTGATGCTGGTAGCCTAAGGGAATTTTCCCGTGTCAGAAGAAAAATAAAATTTAGGATATACAGAACCCCCCACTAAATGAGTTTCATAAAAAGTGTCATACTTAATGTACAACCTTGGGTATCTGTATATCTTCCCATGGCAATTAATCCACTTTATGGCTCGCTCTCAGTGACCTTTTTTCCCATGAATAGTGGATGAAATGTTCTCAGCAGCAGTATCCCTCTCCCAGTCTGCACCTTCCCAACTGGCTTGTCCCACTACCCCACACACCCCCATCACAGCAGGCTTAAGGTTTATGGCACAGATAAACCAAACCGCTAAGGCAAGCAGCTTGGTTTGCCTCACCAGAAGGTCCTATGTATCCAAATACTATACAAGCTTACTAGGATACCCAAATATGAATATCTTTTCTGAACAAGCTATACAATGTACAAAGGGAAAGAAGTTGTGATGAGGAAGCACTGAAAAAGAACAACACAAAACAGATTGGAGAACATGAATAATCTCATGGAGCAGCATGGACTAGTGCTGGTTGGGGATTGATGGGCTCAAGTAATTTTGAGCTACATGCATATGAATGCCTGTCTGTCCCTGTGTGCAAGGGATTTGTGGGTTGCCATTTGGAGTACAAAGGAAAAATAGCTGCTGATCCAGTGCAACTTGAACTAGCACTGGACATACCTCTATCATAACTGTTACTGTAATGAGTAGCAATCATTTCTCCTCAGTACACCATTGCACCAAAAGAGAAAAGTTAATATTAATAATTACATTCACCAGTCACTAAAAGCTGCATGGAGGAATATTTCATGCACCAACCTAATTCCACTCCAATTGAATTAATGTGTCCTTTTTTTTCTAATGGATTTAACTAGAAGTAAATCAAATCCTGAGATCTTTGGAAACACCCAACCAAAAAAGGAATTTTGCCTTGCTGAGAATAATTTTTCTAAGACTTTGAAAAAAAAATAAAAATTAAGCTTTACCAGCTTTAGAACCATAGAATATCCTAATTAGAAGGGACACACAAGGATCATTGAAGTCCAACTTCCCTAGAGGGAAGTAGATGGGATCAGCATAAAAATCTTGATGTCAGCACTCCTAGAGTGGAAGTACTTCTTCCATCCAAGTCCTTAAGAAGTGGTCTGATGAATGGTGTGCTCAGTGTCATTTTATTCCCAAGACAGGTTCAGCCATGTAACTCTCATCCCAGATCTTACCCATTACTGAGCTAAGGCAGGGCACAGATCAGTGTTGTAGCTGGCTGTTTCCAGGTAGAAATGCTCTGTTGTGATGACATCTGGCTGCACTTCTTTCCCTTTACAATTGCAATATGACACTGGCTCAAAGCTGACTCAGGGAATCCGATCCTAACCCAGATTTCCCATGTTGTTTTAGGTTCTTTCACAGAGTCATTGGGGATGGAAGGGACCTCTGGAGACCATTTGTTTCAACATCCCTGATCAGAGTAGGGTCAGGATTTCCTCACTGAAGCTGCATGTTCAGTATTTATTTCCTTCAGCTGTCCACTGATGTCTAAGAGCCCCGAGATCCTTGAAAGGAAAGGGCTACATAAGTATAATGCATGTGACAACTATCTGGATATTCATCTATGCAACTTTGGTACCTGCAGGCTCAAGAGTGTGCTTGTGTGTGTATGTACGTATGTGTGTATATATATATATCTGTATGTATGCATTCTGAGGATGTTGGCATGAATCAACACTCTTGTCCGGGTCACAAGTTTTATTCTGGTTGCTGTTTTTATTTATTTTTGCTATAACAGTAGGTTATGGAGCTCTCTTTTTTACTCCTGTCTGGACCCTCAGCAGTTGTCACTCTATACTACCTCTGAGTCTCTCTCAGTCTCTAAGCAAAGGAGTGCCTTCTCCTCTTCCCTACTCCACCAGCATCCCCTCCCTTATATTTAGTGTGAAGGATGCTGTGAGTCCTTGATGTAGCCTGAATGAATTAGGTGTAGCCTGAGTACCCCACTGGTTTGGGCAAACAAATACACACAGATGACAGACCTTAATGAAAATAAGACTTAGGCAATAGCACAGTGCCTGTCATCTCACACCAGGGAGTGGCTGAGCAGATGAAAAACGGTTTGCTGAGGTACCTGGGGGCTGTGGGCTCTGGTACTGTGTTAGGCTCCCTGAGCATCTGAATTGCTCAATAATCCACAGGAACCGTCCTCTGGAATAGAGATAACTAAAGACTTTCCAAGCTTGGACCCAAGTTTTAGGGATGTAGACTAGTACCTAAGGAGAATGAGATCCAGATTTTTAATGTATGTCATTTGGCTTGACCAAAACCTACAACAGGTCCTGAAGCTTGGCTATAGGCTGCATTTCTACAAGGCACAGTGATGTTTGGGCGACACTTTTATTTCACTTCCACTTCTTAAAAGGTATTGGGAATCTGACTTCTCTATAGGAATGGATCAGATGCAAATCATTTCAACAGCAAACATGTTTGAAAATTACACCCACAGCCAGATCTGCTGATCTGCACACTCTGGTCTGCCAAGATAAACCCTAGTGAAGAGTGCAGACCTCTGCAGAACGCAGCAATAAGCTGGGATGTACTTTTCTTTTTTTATTTACTTTTTATCATGAAAAAAAGCTTGAAATACAGCCTTACACCTCTGATCAGAGTGAACAAGGCCAGCTGAGCAAGTTTAGTCTAGCAAACACCATTTGATGTGGATCCTAAGGAAAATTTCCTCCAAAGTATATCGAAGAACTGCAGAAATAAATGTTGTACATGCTGCCATCTGGCCATAGTGTATTTGAATAGGATGAGAGACAAATGATTATTATTTTCCTGTGTTACTGCAGGAGCTTTAAACAGAATTTTAGTTCTCATGTTGTGAGTTCCAGCTGCCATCACAGCTTTGGTGCAACATCTGTATCTGTCAGAACTCACAAGCGATTCCTGAAATGAGGAGCATTGTAAATAAAACCAGCACTAGAAACCATTCAAAACATAATAATCCTGCCTACTCTACACAGATATTAGTGAGTCCACTTGGGACAGCAGTCTGTGCAACTGTGGAGAATCTGATGTCTGTGATACTGCTGGACATATGGGTGAAAACAGAGCAAGAATCCAGGGGAAAGGGCAAACAAGTGAGGAAAACCTTCCAACTGGGAAGGTGTTTGAGGCTGATGGCTTCCAAACCCAGTGAGCACATCACTGCCATTTAACAGAGCTGTCACAAGCAGTTTTGATTTCCTTTTTAGTGAAACACTTGATGAGAAAGTAGTTGTGAAATAGCCACGGCTGATTCTGCTAAGTCAATGCAGTACAGCTGGAGCCTGTTTTAGGGGTAATGAGCTAAGAAACAGCAAAGAAGACAGAAACCATGTCTGATTCTGAAGGAACAACAGCTCATTCTCTTCTTATGCTGTATCATCTTCTTCCTGACTTCTCAGTTTCCTTTCCCTTTGCTCAACCTTAATGAGTGGTGTTGAATTATTTCCACTATGTCACAACTGTCACAGGTGTTGTCTTCCAGTTTGCTTCACATTTCTGTTATTACACCCACTATTAACATGCATTAGAACGTCTGCTCAGATAATTCTCTTTCAACCTTCTGTATAGATCGGATACTAGAATCCTTGCTTTATTTTACATATTTAAACATATAACATTGTTCCTTAAATATATTTTATCTCCTTCCTGATGAATCACCCTACAACATTTTAATTTCCTAGTAAGAGATGTGTTCCATCAGATTAAGCAAATAGCACTGAAAGCACTGAAACTTTGAGGGAATTAATTTGTCCTGTGTAGAAAATGCAGAGGGTGAGCCAACTGCCCTTCACAATTTCTTATTTTAATGTGAAATCTGAATTTTTATTTCACATCTCACTGCTCCATTTCCAGTGCTCCCCATCTGGGGATGATTCTCAGAAATAGAAGCTGCACTGGCAAGAAAAATGGAGAAGACAGAAACTTCTTGATTTCAAAATTTTATAAACAGATAAAAAAGGCTTAGAAAAATAGATGAGCAAAAAATAGGTATTGTTCACCCTATGACCACAATTTCTCTGCTCTGATATTGTCATAATAGAGCCTGGGCATCGACTGCCACTAGTGATGCCAAAATCCCTCCGGAACAGACAACTCCATCTGGCAGGTTTCTGCTGTCATTTGGGGTTATCTTCTTGGTCATCTCATGTTGGCCCTCCCTATGGACAGTGACTTAATGCCAAAATCCACAAACTTACAGTTTAAGTCTGTTTTCCAGCCTACACTTCAGTCACTTGAGACATCCTGTGGAGTTTAAGCCAGGATGAGTAACTTGAATGTCTCCTCATCCTGCCTCTGCTTTGGCTCAGTGTCTATGAAAACATCCCTCCTCTCAGAAGACATGGTCCTGGGACATGTACAGCCTGAGGGCAGCAGCTCTGGCATGCTGGCAGGATAAGTGGAGCTCCCCCATGCTGAGTCACATTCCCCCTCCTCCAAGCAGCATTTGGTTTATTCCCAGCCAGGAGGATAAGGCAGGCAAAGATACATCTCGGACACACAGCTTCAACTTTGTATTTTGATGCATACATAGCCAGTGGTATTGTTACCAGGTAGCCAAGTACCAGTACCACGTTTTAGCTTTCCCAGAGCTCCTGGATTACCAAAGCCCCTCTTGTCAAGCATCTACTTTCCTCTCCCCCTTGCTCCTCCTTGTTTCTCCCTTGCTGCTCCACTATTCCAAGGCCTCATGTGCAGGCTTGCTCTTGAGCAGCTGCTCTTTGTTACTGATTTTGTTGTGATAGCACCCAAACCCCTGGCCACAGACAAGGTCTCCACAGTCACAAATTGCTTCACTGGGTTTTCATTTCCAGGACTCATCTGGGTACTGGGAGGCTGAGTGATCTGTGGGGTTTGGGAAGGAAATATAGTCATAAACCCCAGGACAACACCAGCCTTTTCTGTGTTTTACAAAAGCTGTGTCAGACGAAATTATTTATAGTTCAGGGCACTGCTCACTTCTGGTTTGGACTCAGTCCTTCCTGTTTGCCTCTGCCATGGCATTTGGTGGTTTGAGCACAGTTTAAGAGCCAGACCTTTCTGATCCCAGCTGTGCTACCAACCCCTTGTGTGGCCCTGGACAAAGCCATGGACCTCTCCTGTGTCAGCCTCTCCATCTGCAAAAGGGAATATACAGCCCCTGCTCACCTCCATCCTCTGGGGGTAAAAAAATCAATTAGTTTCCATTTGTGAGACACTTTTGATGCACAGAGTGCTTTGCAAGTGCTAAGTGTGACTGGAATTACTAGGATCATTTATGAACCTTGTACATTCAGTTTTTATTTGAAAATCTTTGGGAAAGAGGCAAAGGTGCTAAACATGCAGCAAAAAGTAACCTCTCCTTCTAAACAAAAGGGAAGACTTCTCAAAAAAAAAATATTTGCCTTCTTGAGTGAAGGAGAATTTCCCAGGGCAGCAACTAGGCTGGAAGTGCCATTTTGGAGCCTTTCAGCCACAAAGCTGCCTGACCCTCACACTCTTGGCACAAACACGGAAGCTTGCACTGGTAAAAATTACTCCTGTATTTGGAGGCCTGAAGAGGAACTGAAGAGATTCTGGGGCTGGCCCAGGAGGTGAGAGAGTATACCTGGAATGGGGATGGAATTGACCCCTCACCCGTGGCAGAGCAGCAGACCCAGATTTCATGCAGGCTATAATTTCGCCTGCTGCCACGACTAGATCCTAATAACCAAACCGAGAAGGGAATTTTTACGCCGTCCAAGGCATTCCTGATCCCCCTTCACATGTAGTGAAAACTTAATAGCGTGAGAAAATGCCTTCCTGTAGTGTACTGTAAACCACATGCAGAACAGGAGCAGATGGAGGGGGCCTGTCCTCCACTCAGTGGAGGGGCTCCGCCAGGATGCTCTCTGCCAAGGAATGGAAGCAGGAAAAAATGGCACCTTTGCAGGGTGTGGTATTTAGTCCATGAGGGTGAAGCCAGCAGAAACTGCAGAGGTAGCAGGGTAATAACTCTTGGTGCTCAGAGGAATGTAAGTAAAGGGAGAGGGAGAGCTGCTTTTCCGAAGCTTTTCCCCTGTACAGATGGAAGCAGTTAAGATTCCTGCAGGAGCCAGGAGCAGCAAAGTTAACACATCTGGAAGTTTCCTAATGCCTGAAGTCAGGCCGTGGTGAACAATGTTCACCGGGCTGAGCAGGCTCTGCTCGGCTGCTTTTATTGCACTTGGACTCATTTCAAGCTCTGCTCTGTGATTAACTGCACTTTTAAAAATAAAGTTCAAAACGCTTCCCAGGAAGTTTGGGGAAGGCAGAGCGCTTCAGTGGCACCAGAAGCTCAGCACTCAGTGCAGTTTTCATTATGGCAGCCCCAGATACAGCTTGCATTAGCAACAGCTTCATTTGACAGGGGATCTTCTAACCCCATTTCATCGTGGAGAGGGTGTCTCTCCTCCCAAGCCTCTCCATCATCTGCCAGGCACAGTAGAGTTGCAGCAGGTGTGGGCTGGGCTCTCCCCCCATCTTGTTGGTACAATTAAGTCTGGGGCCAGGCTAGAACTGCAGTTGTCCTCTGCCTCATGGAAATTACAGAAGGGAAGAGCCTTGCCCCTTCCCAGTGTGCTCCTGCCAGTCTGTCCTAGGGCCTCACTGTAACTCACAATATAAAAAAAAAAAGGTCTTTCAGAGAGGGTGGGGTAAGGGCATAGTTCGAAAAGCACTTTCTTGGGAGGCAATAGGCATTTCAGAGGACTGAAGCTACATTATAGGAACTCCTTGTTGCCCTATAATGATGGTGGAGATTCCACAGGCAAGATTGAGAAAAGAACAGTGCACTTTTCATTTCATACTAGGACAGAATAAAGCTTGATCGCTTTGCTATAAACACAAGTGTGTTATTTGTGGTAGAGAAGTGACCATCTCCTCCAGGTGCTGTTACTAATGGTGGCGCTGCACAAATAACAGTGCCTGAGAGGAATTGGTGTGAATTGTGTGGAGATCTGGAAGCCAGAGTCGTGGTAACTCATTAACACATAAGGAAAGGGTCTGTGAACGGCTGTTGCACATCTCCTACAGCCCCTCCGGGGCATCTGCATGAGATAGTGTGAACTAAAATTCACTCATCCATGAAAAGGTACTCACAGGCACAAGGGACGCCCAAGGCTGTTTAGCACTCTGTTTGCACCCAAAGCTGCTCCAGCAGCCGGTGAGGTACCTGTCATCTCCACAAGCGTCCTCTTCACCGCAAAAAACAGAGATCGTTTTTTGTACAAAAGTCAACAGGTTAAACAACAGACCATGTGCTGAACCACTGGGAAATTTCTCAGGCAGGCAGCAGGAAGGGGAGGAGGAAGCTGCCGACACCACGGGCCTTGCCTTGCCAGTCTCTGCAGGCAAGACAGCCCTTCACTCCTGGCCTTCTAGGCTGGGTCATGCCGATGCAATACAAACCCCTCGGTATCCCTGAGCTGCTGGCATTTACACCCGAAAAAAAACACTCATATTGGTAACCATCAAGATGGGTGCGCTGTTGGTTTATTTTGCAGCATATCTGGAGCGCTGCTCCCTTTCTCCTCCACCCCCTTTGCTTCCTCTATTAAACCGTCTTTGCATCTTGTCTCATGTTAGGACCTGATTTGGCAAATGATTTAACTGCTTGCTTAATTTTAATACACTGCAAGTCATTGTGTTGCAATCCCAGCTCTCTGCATGCAAAGCTCCTCCCGTGTGCCAGCACTGGCAGAAGCGGTGCCTGCCCTGGAATGCTGGGCCAGGGGCTGCGCCCCCCGTGCCGGGGCTGGAAGGGGATGGGCTGGGGAGTCCCTTCCACCCTCCTCCCCCCAGGGCCCTTTGGCTACGAGTACATCCAGCGAGTGGTTTGGCTGGGGGAGCTGTGGGGCCGCTGTTTGCAATGCTCCTGCAGGATTTCAGGGTTTGTTTGCACCTCTGGTCTCTTTTGTAACCTTCAGCTTGGCTCGTCCAGGAGCTCCTCGCTCCGTTGTTACAGGGCAACCAGCGCCCGCCCCGGGGCTGGGCGTGGGGTCGATGGCCCGGCGGGTACCTGCATGTCAGTGCAGCTGGATGAAACACCGCTGGGAGCAGTGCCTGGTCCCGGGATCGAATGGCACTGCCTGCAAACAATACTTTCCTCATTACAGAGTAGGGTTTTTTCTACCTATTTACCCATCATGCACAGATGCCTTCTGAGCTGAGGTCTACGGTGTATGGGCCCTTGGACAGGCAACATTCCTTCAGAAATGCTCTCCTGCTGCAAAGAGTCCAGATGAAGGGACTCGTAGAGGGACTTTAAGAATCACAGAAGCGCAGCACCATTTGGGTTAGAAGGGACCTTGACGACCATTCAGTTCCAACTCCCCTGCTCTGGGAAGGGACACCTTCCACTACAGCAGCTTGCTCAAAGCCCCATCCAATCGGGCTCTGAACACTTCCAATGCCTTACCCTGTTCAGCATCACAAATGGTTCTGGCTCCCATTACCCTGAAAATTCCGAGGGTGGATTTTTTGTGTTTGTGCAGCACCAGGGACGCACCACTGAGGGATGCCCACCAGCAGGTATCTGCTGTGTGTAGGTTCATCACCATGCCCTGCTGAGCCTGTGGGTGCTACAACAGTGCTGGTAATCATGACAAAAATAACACCAGGGGCTGCTCTGAACCCAGGATTCTCAGCTGTTAGTTTATTTCTCTCTCTGGTTCTTCTCTTGTGTACTCTTTCCTCAACCCGCAGCCCTGAAGGCATGAGTCTCTGTGGATTGAGGCTATATTGTATGCTGTTTTACATATATATCAAATAATAAATTAACAAGAAAGGGATTTTCCTGAGACAGATCAAGCTTCTTACCAGAGGCATATATCAGAAATCACTTTACACATGTAAAATTGCAGGTGGAGCAAGCCCGCACATGGAAATACTGCTCTTTGCAAGCAAGCAATTACCATGCTGTTTTGTTTTTTCTGTTTCACTTTTCCTCCTATGAATTTCTTTCTGCTTCCATGCTTTATTTTCTGACCAGATTTCATAGTGCATGGAATAGAGGAATGTGCGTGGGAAACACTTGGCTGGCTGGGCTCCTGGCTCCACCGCACACCCTCCACTCCTGCCGCCCAGGCGTGAAGCCCTTCCCACCACTCACCAAAGTCGCTGTCACACATTTCACCCGTGAGTCACTAATATGCCTGATGTTCATGCTGTGGCTTGCTAGCAATAAGTGCTTGTTCACATAGCTTTTTTTCCCCCTTTCCCCTGCTCCTTCTGATTCAGCTGATTTAGATGGCCGATGCCTACCCCTCTTGCTCACACTGCCTTTAGTCACAGCCCTGCTGTTAGCTCATCAGCTTTCCAGGGGTGGGGAAAGGACAAGTGGGACAGAGGCAAGTGTTTGGTAATCAGGGATGGGCAGGTGATTTCATGGCACCTCAAAAGAAAGCTTAAGCCTTGCTCATACCATCTGCCTAAGCATTTCACACAGGAGGTGCTAAAAAGGAATCCTGGAGCTTTAGGAATAAGTGTGAGTTGGAAGGAAGTTAAAGAATAAGTGTGAGTGAGCACCAACAAACCAGGGAAACAGGCTCTGCTGCCTGTGTTGGCAGGTGAGCAGCTACTGAGCAGACACTCACACAGCTCTTTGAGAAATAAAGTTCTGCTGTTTGGCTGACTGGAGAGAGCTGATGCCTCTGGTCTTATTGTGGCCTTCAGAAGTATAGGGCTGTCATGGCTCTGTGAATCCATGGCACAGGAATACCCCACTCCAGATCTGTGTTCTGTGGGCTGACTGTTGCAGGGGAGAGAAGACAGGCAGTAAGGCTTGTTGGGTCTCTCACTGGGTCCTGTATGGGCAGAAGCAGTTATGGAATGGCTCCATAGGGTAAGGTGGCATCACCATCTCCAGCAGAGACCAAATCACCCAGCAGGTAGTCCCAGAACAAAGCAAACTGTCAGCATTGCCCTTTGCAATGGTTTGCACCTCTGGGACTCCCCATGCCATGAGTTTCTCTTTATTTAACCAAGTTCAGGGCACTTGGGATCCCTGTATCAGCAGCGGAGATTGCCTGCATGTGTACAAAGCCATGCTGGGAGGGCACTACATTGACTCTGCTGACCCAAAAAGCCCCCACTGACATCTGCTAAAGTTTTTCTTGTTTTCAGGAAGGTCTGCTGGCTTCTTACCGACAACAGTCAGAACCCTTCCGCCACAGCACACAGAAACCAGATACCCTGACCACACACTTGATTTTTTTTTCCTTGATGTTTACTTGGGGTTACAGCCAGATGGGCATTGGAAACTGGTTTCTGTGACCAGAATCTGGGACAGTGATAATCTAATCTGACCTGTGTAACCCAGGTCAGGGAGTTTAACACGGTAATTGTTGCACGGGAAAGAATTAGTCTTCCTGACTGTGCTATGAACCCTGCTCAGCCCAGCAATTTGTGGTTGAATTAGGTATATCCAGTCTTGGGGCTGAAGGAACAATGAGTTTTCATCTTCCTTGGTAGATAAAGGTCTAGTTTGTTCCATTAGATTTTCTTCCCAGGTATATTCAAGAGATGTTCAACAGTTGAATGACATTAGAGGAACGAGACTCCACGTGATAGAGGTATAATTTGGATGTGTACAAATATATCGCTAATAGTTTAACTCTGAAAATTCTGCAGTACAAATGATGATTGTGGTGCTCTCCTGCAGATGACTGTGAGTTATTTGTGCACACAGTTGTGATTCAGAGGCTGTAGGAGCTGCGTGCAGATAACACGTACAGAAGTTTATGACTTCCTCCTCCACTTCACCCCTCTGCCCCTGCTTCTCTCCTGCCTCCACTTCTGATATTATTTTGGTTATATGAAGACTTGTGAGGGGATCTGGCTATGTTTCATGGGGCATCCACTTGTGAAAACTGAGTCATGTTCTCCCACAAGAAGAGTTTTTGTCAGAGCGTCTCATCTCTTGCATAATATGAGAAAGAAAGACAAATAGTTTGGAGAAAGAAGGCTAAGTTTTGGAAGCCTCAGAGGTGTCAATCTGACCCCACCACTTGTTAAATGACTAAAGAGAGATCACTCTTAGTCTTTCCAGCAGAAAGCTGCTCCAGTGACTACTCTTTGCCTGTCTCTCAGGATAAAAGACTTCTTATGGAAATACATCTTGGGATATACAGCTGTATGTGCATGTTTTGTATATATCTGCACACGTACTTGAATAATATATACAAACAGATCCCTGCATATGCCTGAGCTACTTCAGTTTGAACCAAGAGCTGTCAGTGCTCACAGCTTCCAGAAGAGGTAACACATATATTTACACACACACACACACACACACACACAAATACATGGATCAGATTTCCCTGTTTTACCTGTCAAAGACAGGGACCCCTATGCCTTTGAGCAGCAGGGAACAAGCATTTCCATCATGTTGGGGCTGGATAGACCAGAGAGAGGTGCAGGCATAAAACAAAACTCTCCCGGTTGGGAAGGCAGAAAAAATCTCTAAATAAGCAAATATACACACAGGGCCTAATACTGTGCTTTGAACAGCTGTGCTCCCTTTTTGTGCCACTGGCAGAATTTAGTCCATAGAGGGAACGTGTTTATTTTCTTCTTGTCTTTTCTAGTTGCATATTCAGTTACTTACCTATATAAAATTCCTCACCTTCCCATAAATCCATGGCTGCATTTTACCTAGTGGATTAGCAGTGCTCAGTCTGAGGCCTTCTGCATCTCCACAATCATCTGAGAAAACAAACCTTTTGCCAGTTAGTTTAAATTAGTAAAGAGAGTTTTTCCCTCCACCAAGGCCAGCAAACTGAAAAAGGCAAAAGCTGTCCAAAGTGCTTTTGAGTGACATACAGGTCAAAGAGCTGGAGAAAGAGCCTGTACAACAGTCAGGTGAGGAATGAATGGCAAATGCTTTTACATTCATCATCTTGTTCCTTCTTGCAATTCTTCATCTCATTTCCTTTTCCATGGGTAAATGGGGTAAATGGGTCTCAGGTCCTCTGTGTTTAATGGAGTACAAGGAAATCCTGTTGCAATGTGTATCACTTATGGCACAGTTTGGTGGCGTAGGTTTTGCGACATTCAGGGAAGGAAGCATCTTGTTATTGGCAGCTGAAACATCCTACATAGAACTGGGCTGTTCTTTCCTCCTGCAGTCACTGCTTGTGGCTCAGTGAACAATAAGCTCTCCTTAAAAAGATAAGCTCAGCCTGGAGACTAGTGATCAGCTGAAATGGGTGGAAATCAAAACAAGGTTGTTTGGTTTGTTTTTTTTTCTCTTGGCACCTGAAGAATTTTCCCCTTGTAGAATAATTTGAAGCCAAGATTTTTTTCCAGAGCTCTGAGATCATTACTTTGTTCATACCTTTTTTGGGTTTTTTCCAACAAGGTTTTATTTTTCAAACCAATTTTTCATCAAACCAATAAGTGGGAAGCTTGTGGAGACCTGCTCTCATGCTGAACCTGGAGAACAGAGGGGAAAACCCAAACCAGTATTGCTGCATCATTAATGGTGCAGAGGCTCAGATAACAATTATGGCTGCTGGATATTTAGGCTCTGCATTAACCCACCTTTCCTGGCTGCCTTTACAGCTCACATTTAAAACAAGCAGCACTTTCTCTTTCCCAAGGCTTTTCCTTAATTGGGTTTTTGTTGTGCTTTTTTTCCCTCTCATCTGTGGCTTAAGAAACTGTAAAAAAATAGCTTGGAGGAACCAAAAAGAACCAGCACTCTAATTTAAGGCAGGAATTACATGGCTTTCCTAAAAAGTCATTTTGCCTCTTGCTTATGGGATGGGGAGAGAAGGAGATGGAAGACTTTTTGTTCTGCACAAGTTTGTGATGTCCTGAAATGCAAGTTTAAGTTGGGAACTGGGGCCAATTTCCTTGCTGAAACCAACACCCTAAGAGGGGGGTCAATAATGTTATCCCAGCTTTACACATGGATTTGTAATAAAGCATTTATGATAAGGGGAATGGCTTTGGGAAGGGACTGACTTTTATACTCTATTTGCCTTGTACTTCTTCCTGTGGTCTTGCTGGCCCTGCAGGGTAGCAGAGCTGGGACTGGCACGGAGGCTGCTCAACTCCTGTTCCCATTCCTGGTGACTGAACCATGCCTGTTCACAGGAACTCTAGTACTGTGGATTAAACTGAGGACTTCACACCAGGCTATGTAGTGCTTTATCTCAGTGTCACCTGTGGGCACTACCCTGCTCAGAAGGGGAAAGTGAACACACCCGTGACTAAAACCCCCTTAACGCATCACCCCTCCTCTCGTCAACCCGTGCCTGTTTCATTACCTAATCTAGAGGAGAAAAAAAAAAGTGAGGGCCATTACCTGGTATGTTCCCTTAGCAGCAAACAAGGAGTAGAACTTCCTATCCCACCACCCTCTGGCTTCTGCTTATCATCTTTGCTGTCTCCTCTGGTGTGACAGCCTGACATTAAGGCTGTTCTTACCCACAACATCAGCAAAAGCAGCCCCAGTAGAAAGAGAAACATCCTCTTCTGCACCAACACAACTCAAGGAGTGGTAAGCTGCAGAAAAAGATGAAAACAAACAGGGTAGGATGCCCACCAAGAGCCCTTTGGAAGCCAAACAAACAGTGCATAGGTGCTTGATGCAGTTTCAGTAGATCCCTGTAATAACCTTTCAGTCAAGAAAAAAGTTTCAAATAATATTATGGGCAACTGGATATTGGTCATGAGGGAATAGGAAGATGTTCTGTACCACATCATATAGCAAGATTTCTTAGTACAGAGCCATAAACTGCTCACACTGTGTTATGGAGTTACCAGTCTCCATGGCAGTGTATCCTGCAGAGGTCCTTCAATAAAATTAAGGATTTAACCTTCTTCAAGAGAGCTACTGAAAGGCATGGTCCATACTCTTACCCCTCCAAGACTTTCATGGTCCCGTGCCCTGTAGGCTCACAAATGTATACAAACATTAATCCTCATAGAACACATGCTTCTGAAAATTCAAGAGAAAGGGCTGTTCTGCCATCATATAATCTTGCCAGTTTTTTTGAAGAAGCATTCACTCATAGGCCTTGAGTCAAAAATGCTACAGATTTGCTGATAAAGGGATGGTGAGGTTTCTCTCAAGCCATGCCAGTCACTGTGATGGCAGCTGCATCGAGGTGTAAACTTCTGGTTTGGGGAATGTAGCAGTACCCCTGTGAATAAATAACAACAGTGACTCTGCAGGCATCCTGAAGTCACTGAGTGCTAGACAGCTTTCCTCTTCTCTCCAGAAGATTACAGCATCATGTTGTGTCAGAGCTGAAGCTGCTGTCATGATCCAAGGACAGGATAGGATAGGACTGCTGCCAGAGGTCTGGAAACAGGTAGATTTCTGCTCTACCTTTCTGGACTTTGTTACCTTTTAAAAGAAGCAAACAGCTTTCACAACAACAGGGCTTTGCATTATTGCAGCATTTTTCATTTCCACATCACTTTACAAGCTCTAAGTGGTGTGTCCTCTCAACACACCTTCAGCATGGGCTGTGGGTATGTTTTATCTTAATTTTATAGTTCCATTTAATCAAGCAAACCGGAAACTAGTTTCTTGTCAAATCTTCATTTTCTGGCCCTCAGGCTAGACCCACAGGCACAGTCCTGTCCTCTGTCTGGCTTGGGGTTACTCTCTAATCAGTCTGGGATGGCATTCCTATGGAAAAATAGCCCAGAGAATAATCTGAGGGCAAGCTGCCAATGCCAACACCAGGCTCAGAGTGACTGCATGTCATAGTTTTACCTCCAAATGTAAATGTTTAAGCTCTTGGGAGTTTGCAACCTTCTCCTCTCATCCTGTCCTACACAGTGAATGGCATTTTGCAACCACAGCTCATTCATTCTGACCAAAGGGCTTGTTTAAAAAACATCTCTTCCCTTCAGTTTATAGCCACACAGGGCAACAGAAAATGACCTGGTGATAAAATGTGGTGGTATAAATCTCTCCCAAAGCATATTTTCATTATCCATTAACTGTACATAGTCAACAGTGGAAAATAGGTAACAGATATCAGGAAGGCATCAGCAGGACAGGTGAATCAGCATCCTGGCCCTGGAGGAGACCAAAACATCACATGCGCTGCAGGGAGCCTGGTGTTCCCGTCCCTTCAGCCGGCACAGATTTTACACTCCTGAGAGGACATAAATAGTTTTTAGTAACCACACTGTGTCTTCTTGCTTTCCCATCCTGCATCAGTGTCCATATGGAAAGCTTTGTAAATTTTAGTTCTTCTAATTTAGTGTATAAAATATACACAGAACACATACAGGTTGCTCAGAGAAGCTGTGGATGCCCCATCCCTGAAAATTTCAAAGCCAGGTTGGATGGGGCTTTGAGCAAACTGGTCTAATGGAAAGTGTCCCTGCCTGTGGTAGAAGTGTCAGAACTGGGTGATCTTTAAGGTTCCTTCCAACCCAAACCTTTTTAGGATTCTGTGATAACCATCAGACCCCTATCTGAAGCTTTCAAATAACCTTATTTTTTACCAAATGTACTCTTTACAATATGCTGCACTTTGATTTTCATTGTGGTTAGAAATCTAAATGAGTCACAAAGGCTACAACTTTGAGTCCCATCCCTATTGCTCACATCTCTTGGTCAGGATGCAAAATACCAATCCACACCAAGCTCATTTTCATATTGCATTTCCCAGAGTCTCTGTGTGAATAAAAAGGCTGCAAAAGCCCCTGACTGTTCCCAGCATTTTCGTGAGGGCAAACCCAAGGAAGCTTGAGTGCTTGGTCTCTGTGCCTCACATGTCGATAGCCTTTGAACATGAGAATTTGAAAAAGGTCAATGACTCACCTGAAAGGAAAATCCCACCATGGGATGGTAGTTCCTGATTGTCAGAGAATCTTTAATCTGAGTATTACGGTGCATCTGCTGAGGGGTTAAATCCATGAATACTGTTCAGGTTTCTATTTAACATTTAGAGGCCAAATATCACATCTGAAAACATGACACCACTGCTGTCCTTGCCCCTATACCAGCCTACACAATTAACTCATCCACATCTGTTTGTAAAGCATATAAGACAAATAAAGGCTGAATTTCCCAAACTGCAGCCACAGCAAAGTCAGTGAACTTATAGACAGAATAGAAAACTTCTCTACATAATGGATTTCTTGCTTGTCTGGATCACTTACATGTCTATATTTCCTGTTACTATTAAGAATTATGGCTGTAATCCTACAGGAATGGTTCTTTAGTTTTTAAAACACAGCTAACCATCGGGCGGGCAAGATAGCGCAAGCCACACAGACTGAGCTCGCCTGTGATCTCACCCCATTACACAATAGTTTGAGGAGCCCCAGCGGTGTAACACTGCACAGAACAAGCTCAAAGGAGTTTGGGGGTTATAGACAGTCCTGAGGAATTATTTTATGTCCTGGGAGAGAGAAATGGGAATGAATGGGAGTTCAAAGTCCAGATTACTGTAAGGTCAGCAAAACACATTCCTATGGCCTGCAAGTATACAAAGACATCATAGTTTCCTCATTTCTTTTTCTCTTGCCTGTAGCAGTCACAGCTCCATCCCTACTTTATTTGCCTTACATCAATGTGTCAATAAAACGTTACTGTGGGGCCTGATGCTCACCCTGTAGGTGTGAGGCAGCTCTATGTGAACGCCAGCCAGGGCTCAGGCTGGCAGCTCTGTCCCGTGCAGGGAAACATTATTTCCATTACATTATCTCTTTTGTTTATTGGCTTTTCTTTTTCCCCTTGAAGGTATTTACATTTAAACCATAAAATATGATCAAATTTAAACTTGTTCTGGACTAGGTCTCCTCCAAACAGTTTGTATTTTAAGTTTGTTTTCAATTTTCCCATTACATTGATATGTCTGTTTGTAGGGAAGTGCAGTGATAGGCAGGCTGGGCTTAAATCCACCGAATTAAGTTTGGATTTGTATTATCACTACCTCCTTCCAGGGGCTGAGGCAATGGCAGACTGAAGGCTGAGGGAAGAAATGAAGACCTGTGAGAGATGGAGTCACACCAAACCAGTAAGAGAGAAAACAGATCTCCGAAAAATGGGGTTCCCATCCTAAACCCAGGAAGGTGCAGGAGGAAACAACTGTTAACCTACCCCTATTTCTACCCCTCACAGAGATTGCTACCCAAGGCATACAGGAGGTATTTTGTTCTCCAAGCATTTGATGGTTGTTGTGTTTCAGAACTCCTCTGGTTTTTCAGGGCTGACCCCTGGATTTCTCCCTGCTGCCGAGGAAGAGGCAGACTTGGATGCCCTGCCTGATGTCTACATTTACTTCTGCTTCTGTGTATCATGTGCTTCCTCCCTGAAAGGTTTTGGTTAGAATGAGCCAACTGCTGCTGTCCCAAGGTTTAAACTCTTATGTTGCTGCTACCAAAACCCATTGAGGACCGACTGCTCAAGCACATGAACAGGCTGACGTTAGGGCACAGATCTTTAGAAACTGGGGAAAAAAAAGCCCTGAAGAGTTTTAAGAAACCACATTATTCTTACAGTTCAGATTGTAGAAAAAAAATACTAATGCCATATTTACTATCATCCTCAAAGTATTGGTAAGAACACACATATATTTTTCCTACCAAACCAGCTGCCTTGACATTTTAAGCAGTTGTCATTTCAGTATCCAATAAGCTACACTCAGAGATTACTTCTATCTACTTCTGTTGCTTCTATCTACTCCACAACAGCTGCAATTTTTTATGCCATTTTACTGGATTTTTGATGGTTTCTGGATTTTTGATATTGATATTGATTTTGATATTTTTTGATACTTGACTTTGCCTTCAGCTGTGGTGAACATAGCCTTTAAAAGAACCTCACACCCATCTGTGTGCTCAGTGCCTTGCAGAGCTTTCACATTTACCAAAACACATCCTAATGTCCCTTCTGTTCCTCCCTGGGAGCCTTCGTGCAGCAGCCTCCTGTGGTTGTTTTAGTTATCTGTACTTTTCTCCTTGAATCAGATGACTTCTCTCTTCCTAGACAGATTACACAAAGTGTTCCTTACCCAGACACCATGAGTCTTTCCACCCCCAGAAATTGCCACACAGCTCCTTGTTGAGCCTCTCTTTCCATAAATAATATGTGCCCAGATTTCTTGGATTCTTGGTCATCTTTCTTGATTCAGCTACATGTCAATGGCCTCTTCCATGACAAACAAGTACATCTGCAGCTGGAATCCCATTTAATAACTTCTTTTTCTGATTATATAAATAGAAATATATACTGTAGTCCTTTGTGGGTGGATCAGTGAAATTACCATGATGGTTTCTGTGCCCCGTTAGCAGCTCTGACCTGATTTAGTATAGGCTGGCTCACATCACCTCTTACTCAACATTTTCCATCTGTAGTGTGCAGACAAGCCACGTACATGGAGCTCATGGGTTTGTGTCACATGTGATGAAATAGGGACGGAAGGAATTCGTGCCAAATAATTGAGATGCTCTAATTACCCAGTCTGTTTCTCTATCCTCTTGCTTTAATCCAATTCCCTTCTCTCTGTCAGAATGACATGTTTGTTTTTCCCACATCGCTCCCCACAGCTCTGGTACAAGAACTGCTTCACTGTAAATGTGGTGATGAGAGCAAAGGTACCATATATGGGATCATCTTCACAGCATGGATCATCTTTACGGGTGTGGTAACAGAAGTGAGATTCCCATGCTCAGCCCAATGAAATCCAGTGGAAACAATGAGATCAGAAGCAGAAGCACATGAGATTCATTCCAGTTTAACCAGTAAGACACCAGTAACCAAGTTAACAGTGTTCATTTTTCTTCACAGAACAGTTGCCTCCACTTTTTCTCCTTTATGCCCATATTGACTTTGTCTCGAGCCCTGTGGAAAGGCAGCCTGTCTCATGCTGCTTGTTATGGCCAATAATAAACACATCTTTAAGAAGGAGTGGATGCTTTTCACACCTCTACCCTTACAGGATCTAAGGACCAAGGCTTCCTCCCTGTGCTATGATGAGTGTTACATCTGCCATGCAGTTACTGCTGTGTTGATAAGCAGGGGGGCTACTTTCCCAAATTTCTGTCTTCCAGAGTTCTGCTGTGGTCTCGTGTCCTGACCTACTCTGTTCCCACATGCATGAACATCCTGCTTCCCTGTATGGGTAGCTCATGTCCCTGCCACACTCCCGTGTTTGTCTTGTGAGGAGAGAGTCTCCATCCTCTTTGCAGCCACCCTATTAGTATAGGAACACTGTGATGAGATTTCCTCAGAGCCTTCTCTTCTCCAAGGTGAAGGGACCTAACTCCTTCAGTTTTTCTGTCAAACCCCTGTGTTCAGAGCATCTCCTGCTAGACGTACCATGTTTATACAGGATCTCCTTGCACAGCCCATGTTTACTGCCTGTGACCCTGCCATTCTCCCATGTTTATGTTCCATGGCCTGTATTTACATACTGTGACATCCGAGACCCTTCTCCCTGTCTGTTTTTGCCTTCCAACATCTGTCGTTCAGTGCACCTCTGCTCTTGCGTTCAAAGTTTAAAATGAAATGCAGTCATAGACAGAAGATTAAAAAAACACAAGTGAAACAAGACACTTATATCCTTGCGTAGTTCTGCCTATGTCCTTGATAGGAATTGATCTTTTCAGCCCCCTTGATATGCAGCCAGTGGACCCTTTGTACTGTGTGGGATGCAGAGATCAAAACAAGCACATTTAATGAGCTCATTTCTAACAATATTTTGAAGTTGTCTTTTTCTAGTCTATCTCCTAAATTCTCTCTGGCTATACTTTGCATTTCTCTCATTAGAAACATGCTCTTCCAGTCAGGCTGCTGACATTGCAGAGAAAGTTGCTGCCCTCAATTGGAAGCTGAAACATAATTTGAGGTGCTTAAACTCACATTCACACACACACACACACACGCACACATACACAGGGTTAAAACTCTTAAACATCTCTTGAACTTTTTAACCCAAGCAGCTCACTAAAATGCAGAATTTTGTAAAAAGGGAGAAAGTTCTCTCCCAGTTACAGGGAGAAAGCTGAAGATAGGTTCAAACATTGTTATACCAGCTGGTCTGCTGCAACAGAGTACAAAGCCCTACTTTCCTGAAGACAGGAGCAGCAAGTTACTATTCATGCACAACTGGATTTCTTTGAATCACAGTTCCCAAACTATGTGAGCTCTTCCCAGGTTTTCACTCCTGCACTCTCTGCCCACCAACACGTGGCTTTGATTTTGCAGGCTGTCTGCCTGCCTTTCCTCCAGCTTCAGAACTGGGTGTCTCTGCTCCTCAGCCTCCGGCTCACCCATTGCTCTGTTTACACATCCAGACTCCAAATGGTTCCTGGAAAAATGTCTTCACTGGGATCTATCAAATTCCTGCGTTATCAGTACCTTTCTCTGTGCTTACACTGGGGTTTTGAGACTCCTGGTTTCCTAAAAGACCATCTTGCAGTTAAATTAAACAAAGGCTGGGGAAGATGTGTTGGCCAGGAGCTTTTGCTCAACTTCCGTAACAACTTTCTGGTTTTGCAGCCAGGCTGTGCAATGCCATTCCCTTCCTGTGCTGGGGATTTGCTGGAAAGGCTGCAGCCAAGTGTCCTCCAGCGTCCTGGCATGCTGTGATTAGTGCCAGCCCTCCCAGAGCTGCCAGAGCAGGCTCTCTGGTACCCACTTTCCCTGCTATTCCACCTGAAGTTACAGTTTCTATTTAAATGCTCTCAGCCTGGCTATCTTGGGGCTGGATAGAGACCGCACACACAAGAGGCAGATCTGACACAAGCCTCCCATAACGGGCCGCGGCCGGGATGGGACCAAACTGTTTCTGCTGCCACTGTGGTGGCTGGGAGGGATGCCCACAGCCCCGAGCACTCCAGGAGCACAAAATGCCAGATTTCAGTCAGCCCCGAGCTCTGGCTGTAATGAGGATGTTGGCCCGCACTTTAAAAAGCTTGAATTCATCAACATTTGGAGTGTTATGCTGTCAGACTCAATTATTACTGTCATGTATTGTCCTGCTCTTTGACCCAACTCACAAATTGTTTCTTTCCATCCCACAAGGGTTTACAGCTAGGAATAAGTCCAATTTCGTAAGTGGATGAGGAGTACATGATCAGAGGCATCCCACATACCACAGGTTGTGCATATCCCATGCTGCCCACCAGCAGTCCAGTGAAAGCTCCTGTCCTTTTATACACAGCAGCAATACTCTCCAACCTGCAGTAGGGAATTAGAAGTTAACAGAACTACACAGTTACTCTCCTTGGAGCCCTGCAGCTCGTGTGTGGCTGCTGAGGTGTGCAATGCCCGCTGGGTGCATGCACCACAGGTTTTGATTTCCAAGACTGCAGCACATGTGCTGTTAGAAATGGGCCTTTTGTTTCCTCAAAATTCACGTGGTTACAGTGTGTACAGCCATGGCTTTTAGTATCCCTTCTTTTTTCAGATCTCAGTTTTCCAAAACAAATGCATATACTGTAGTCAAACTCCTTTCACTCTTGTTTTTGATAATTTGAGGAGTTTGAGTCCATATTTCTTATTGGAAGTGTTTTGCTTAAGTAATTCCCATGACACTTTTCTTAACCTCTCCAGTTTGCCAGAGTATTTTAAAAAGGGCACCAGGACTGCAAAAAATTTTTAAAGGATCATCTTTAGGCAATTAGAAAGACAAAATATCTTCTCTGCTGCTGCTAAAAAATCTCCTTGCTTTTACAGACAAAAATTGCTTTATCCTCTCCTGTCACCGTGGAAGCTCACGTTGTATTGCTTATCAGATAGGCTCCCTCAGTCCTTCCAGTGTTACAGCTTTTCAGAGGCAGCCTCACTCTGCAGATGGTCAGCTCTCTTTGCTATGAAATCTGTCATTTTCCATCTCTCTAATTGAAGACACAGGTTTTCAAATTGGCTCAATTTAGCTCTTTCTCCAGATGATTCTGGATGACAGCCTTATCTTCATCATTATTTATCATTCTGTCAAACTTTGTGTCACCTACAGCAAATTATCTCGCAGTGTGTCTTATATTTGCTCCCAGAACAATGCAGAAAATACTGAGTAGCAATGAGCATCCACTGATCCCTGCAGTTCATCATTAGATGATTCCCCATTGACAACCACTGTTTGATACCTATCAATTGGCATGTTCAAGGTCCAATTAATGTGTTGTTTACTGGCAGTGTATGCTGGTCTTTTTAGTGGCAATACTACAGGAGAACCAAGCTCTGAAAAGCCCTGTTTACCATCCCCACTCAGCTCTGCATTCTCCCCAAATAATTAAATCAAACTAGTGTGAATAAGACAGTGAGCCATGTGTCAGTTATATGTTCTTATTGGTGCCTTCTTTGCTAAATGAATCTTGCTAATGGAATTATTCCCATTACCTTGTCTGAGTGGCAGGATACCTGGCCTATTGTTGTTCAAATAATCTTGATTTCCACATTACTGCCTTCACACGGGCCCAGTTTCAGCCTCCTTGAACTTTCCAGCTTTCCCAATGTTTATAATCACTGTGCTAAGTCTCCCTCCCCTAACTCTTTTATGGCTCTAGAGCTCAGGTTATCTGGAACCTCTTATTCTCCAATGTTTACCATTGTGCTATTAATGGACTGGGAAGCCATAGGAACCCACTCTTCCGTTTCTTGACAATACAGAAGTACTTTCTGAATGTTACTGGATGTTTTCACTTTCTTCTGTGGATGTCCCAAAAGGAGGTTTCTGACTGCAATTTTACAAGGAAGTTATGCAGTCTGGTCCTTGTGCCAAGTTCCCTGTTCATGTAGGGTGGTTTTGTCTGGCTCAGCTCTATCTGGGTGTAAGGATGTTGGCAAATAGGACTGGCAGAGACTTGCTGTGATATAATCTTGTGGCCTTATGATATAATCCCTTTCATAAACTGTTTAAGCTTAGAAGTGATTGGATGGTTTGTTTGTTTCTCTGGGAAGGGCTCAGAGAATGTCATTCCTGTGGAAGGAACTTACTTCCAATTTCCAGCCTATCCTTGTTCATGGCTAGCTGATAAATAATTCACTGCACCAACATTTTTATTTTCCTTAAGTATCCTTTCCATGCCTCACATGTACTCCTGTGTTTTATAACAGCCATATTATACAAAACAGTCTTTGATGTGATCGGTTCAGGAGCCAAGGTGTTTTGGTTTCTCCACGTCTAATAGACTCTCTGTTCTTCCAGCCATTCAAGCTACTCTTCTCTGAGCTTGTTCCAGTTTGAATCCTTCATTTCTGACTTTAGGATGACCAAATGACATATTATTGAGGCTTTGCATAAGAGTACTAATATTTCCTTTTTTTCATTTTTTCTTTTTTCATGGCAATGTTTTGCTCAATGTGTCTGACCTCTCTCTTAAATGTCCTATTACGTGTGTTCTTACTTCCTCTTATGGGATGGAGACATTAAGAAAACGGCAAGAAAAGTAAAAATACAAATACTTATAAATCATAGCCTATGGTTTCCAAATTCCCACAGAATCTTAGGAGAGTAATCTGAGTCTCATGGGTGTTTCTGCTCTAGTGCAGTTTTCTGTAGCACTTAGGTGTGTGATGTGGCCCTTAAATTCAAATTCTGGGAAAACCCTGCCTGCATCTTTAGGTCCTTAAAACGTCTGACCATAAGCATATGGAGTACCTCTTAAAAAGAACTTCAGCTTGTAGGTCACTTAAATATGTCTCAAGCAATTCCCTTAGAGGTCATACAGTGGGCATGGTGTGCAGCTCCAAGAACTCTGTAAATGGGATGCATCTGTAGTGACTAATCCTGACTGTATGGAAAGTCTTCAAAGTATTTGGCTAATAAAAGAAACAGTAGAATTTTCCTTAAATAGTCTTATACCAGGAAAAAGCTAACAGGAGTTTTCCCTTGAAGACTGAAGGATAGCTCACTGACAGACCTTGATATAGAAAAGGAACATGTGTAGGATCCCTGGTTTTCTCGCTTGCATCAGCTCTGGGAGTTGAGTGACCATCATTTTTATGGTATTGGCTTTCCTCTTTCTATGTCCTTCTTATCACCTTACACCTTGCAGAATATTGCCCTTTCTCCCATCTATTAAGGATCCAGGATCCCCCACAGAGAAAGGGAATACCCAAGAAGGCCAGCAGGGAGAAGAGGAGGCAGAGGACGGTCACTACATGAGGAAGACCCATGTGTGCCTCAATTCATCTGCCAGGGGAGGCAACTGAGCACTTGGAGATACATCTCTGTAAAATCATGAAGAGGGACAGCTGAGAAGAACTGCCTGCTTTTACTGTCACTACAAGACAAAAAACAAAGATAAGAGATGCAAATTGAAAACTCACAATGTAATGCTTCTTTACACTCTGCCTGAGCCCCTAAGCTATGGGCATGTGTAGGCTGACAGAGTACATGGGGCAAGTGTCATGGTATGTTTACATCTTCCTTATGTTTTTCCTTAGGTGTCCATTTTTGGTGCCTGTTGGCAACATGATTATAGGCTGGCCAAGCCTTGGGTTGGAGCTGGCACGAATGTTTTCTATTCTTGTGTGGTGTAGGTGCATGTCTGAGCAGTTTTGTCAGATACAGGCTGTTGACCTACTTCTGTATGGTACTGCCTGGACAGGGAACAGGAGAGAGGTTTCAGTGGAGCTGTTCTTGTGCCTGGCTCCTGTCCTTGGCAAATCTATATCACAGCAGGTCACTGAGATCAGCCACGTCTCTGATCACAACCAGTTTGTGTTGCCATTAATTGTTTTCTCTTTGCTTGACTGTAATGTGCTGTGTGGCTGCTGACTCACCCTGGTCTCCAACAGCATGGCTTTATGTTACAAAAAAACCTGTTTTGGAAGTAGCTGGTGTTTAAAACTGTACTCCTTCTTGGCTTTCTCCTCCATCCTTGGCTGCACAGTCTCTTGCTGCCTCTCCTCTGCCCTACCACTCGCCTTACTCCACAGGAAGCTGATTCAGGGACTCAGTCCCCCAGAAATTAGTCCTCGTATTTTGGGGTTATTGTTCCTATGGGTTAGCACCACAAACTGGCTCTTGATAAGGTCAGAGTATTGTTACTGGTTCAAGGGAATAGTGAGAGAGGATGGGAAAAGGGAACAGGAGTACACTTTTCAGGAGACACTGTTATTAGTTTGGGTCTGCATCATGTACCTTAATCCCAGAAAACTCTGGATCTGTCTGGATGGAGACTTAACACCTCTGTCCATACCCGTTCCCAGTGGAGTGAAGTTAGCATAATATAGTCCAATGGAAGATGATTTGGGAAAAAAAAAAAAGAAAAAGAAAAAGATAGGTCTTTTCCTGAGTTTTCAGCTGAGGCATAAATTTCGTAGAAACAAAGACCATTGTTAGTCACATCTGCATGAAGGACATGGAGAAACCAACATTATTTTAACATATGATTATTGTTAATGGGGATAAGATAATTAACCAACCCATAATTAAATATATGGCAATATTTTTGCAAACAGACAATCAAACCTTAACTGCACTCACATTAAAACATTGATATAAAAATTCTGTTCTAATAATGTTAGGTATCTAATCACAATTTCAAGTATTTAATTAGACTAATTTTTTCAGGTTAATACATTGTCTTGTACTTCAACTTATCTCTATGCTTTTTACAAGCAGCAATTAATTAAGCCTAATGCTACTCCTGCCAAGTCAGTTAATAGTCTTATACTAGGGATATGAGATCCAAAGGCGTTTGACAGTTTCCCCTTCTGTTATTCTTCCCTGAGGAAGCAAAAGTGGCTGTGCTCCAGCCTTGTGCACCCCTGTCTGGCGCTAAAGTTATATGGCAGTGATCTGGGTTGAGGAGGAAGATGAACAAATTTTCCTACAAGAGTCAATGGTGACAAGCTGGCCATGCTTGGACTCAAGAAAGAAACAGGTCGGAACAGTTTATATTTGGGGTTTCTGGTCACCTGGAGGTGAACGCTGCTGAGACTTGATGCGTTTCAGAAAAATTCAGATACTTATTTTTAGCTGGTGTAAGAGAGAAAAAGGCAGTGGGAGCAAGATCAAACATAACAGGGAAAGGTTTTGACTCCTGGTGTTGGTGTCTGTGATAGACTTGGGAAGGGTCAGGGTGTGATGAACTGGCCATGCTGGCAGCCTGGCACGGGCACCAGCATGGTGATATGCTCCAGGATATAGCTGTTCCCTTGCCAGCCAGGAAAAGCTCTATATGGGATTATGAATATGGTTTCCTACATACTCTGTTGTCAGCTATTTCTCATGCCATGTCCTAGTTTCCCTCCTCTTGCTCCATAGTCTCCTCTCAAGCTATGGTCTTCTTAAGGGGCTGGTCATTTGTCTGCCCCTAACACTAAGCACAAAGGCCAGATGCAGTCCAGAGAAGCCACACCACAGCACCAGTGGCTTCCTCAATGCTGGACTGAGTGTGGAAACACCGCAGCTTGGGAAGGGGCTGGCAGCGCTCCCAGCAAGGGGTAACCACTCTAGGTCTGACCTTGTCCTCACCATGGGCAGATGGAAACTGATGGTTTCTCCTTGCAGGAGCATTTTGTGTCATCCCAACATGAAGCGAAACATAAGGCTCAACCAGGAAGGTGAACCCAGGTCTTCCCACTTACAGTGGTGTGTCCTGCAATGTCCAGTGGATGCTGGAGCATTTCTTCCTCCTCCCAGCTGAACCTCTCCTGCCTCACAGCAGTGAGTTGCTCCAAGGCAGGAGAGGGAAGGGTTGAGCCCCAGTCTTTTGGCTTGTTGCAGTCAAGTGAAACAGCTTTCACTCCCAGTTTCTTCAACATGTACATTTTAAGCAGCATTATCCCTGTTCTGCTACTCATCCATGTCCAGGGCAGTGCCCAGCTCTGAAACCTAAATACACAAAGGCTTTTGAAGGCAAAGCTCAGTATCTCCCACTGTCCCAAATCTCTCCTGGTTTGAGATAGGCTAAAAAGGTCTGAATTATGCAGTTTTGAGCCCCCCAAAACAATCTTCTTGATGTCTTCCAGCACCTGCAGGTGTTTGACTCTGCTCTGCCAAATCAGTTTGGCTGTGACACTGCTGCCAGACCTTGCTGGAGTGGCATGGGATATAACGAATGCTTACCAAAAGTACAAATATTATTTGATGGAGAGCACTTCTGAAGTATAAAGTGATATGCAACCTGTAAAACAAGTTTAATGAAATGGTTTTAATTGCTGAGTTATGTAACCACATTAAAACAGTCGCATCAACTACAAAACATTGAAGATAAGCTAAGATTTTCCAAGCTGGGACAGTAAAAAAGTGCTAAGAATTCAACCTCCTCATCCACATTGTTGCATACGCAGAAGACAAGGAATCAATTGCTGATTTTTATGGTTAAACAGTCACTACAGCTTGATAATTAGTTGTGTGTTGCTATTTACCTCAGCAAGGTGTACCAAACTCCTCAGGACATGATTCTTCACTTTCTTTGCATCACAGAGATGAAGAGGATGGAGGAAGGTACTGTCCCTACTCCATCAGCTCACCTGAGCCAGACCTTCCCCTCTTCTTGAGAATGAGGGACTGAATGAGCCCATATCATATGACTGACTCTAAACAGCATCCCAGATGGCCTCCACTTCTCTAATTAGAAATCCTCATAAGTCCTTCTGCAATCTGTTCATCTCAATGGTACAATGTTTCTGCATTAGATCTATTTACATTGATGAGATATGAAATAAAGAAGGTTTTCAAAACTTTTTTTGGAAGGAACTTCCTCACATAGGTAATAGTCCAAGTTATGGCCCCGCTGTCTAAATCCACATTGTTTAATCTGACCAAAGTTTAACGCTGTGTTGGTTACCTGAATATCTTAGAAAAGACTGCTGATTTTCATCATTGCTACCAAGGGGCAATGGCAACATAAGATCTGTTTGCCATCCTGTGCGATATGGAAGGAGTCCTCGTGTGCTGAAGTTGCGATCTGAAATAAGCCCTTTCTGCCCTGTGACAGTCTAATATAGAAGCAGGAAATTCCTCTGCATAACCAGCTCTCAGTCCCAGCTGAGAGCTGGCTGATAAAAGCACTGTGAAATATTTAACTATGCATAGTAGCAGAAGATTAAGAGCAGATGCGATCTAGAGAATCAGCTACACCTATAGCAAACACAACCCTCCATACCGCATCCCCTGCTCCAGCAGTGTGCCTGGCTGGCAAGGGCTCTGCCTGGCACCTCTGCACCTTGTCATGCTGGTGGTCCCTCCTGCTGGCACACAGGAAGAGTAGATAGTCTCCCTTCTCTTGCCTTTGTATCTGATTGAATCATAGAATGGTTTGAGTTGGAAGGGACCTTAGAGATATCTTGCCATGAGAAGGGACACCTTTCACTGTGGTATATACCTGTGATATAAATACTCTCAGTCAGATCCTGATGTCTGAGGGCACAGAGAGGTCACAATGCTGTTGTTCTCATGCAAGGATACAGGAAGAGCATGTGTTTCATGGAGTAGTAATACATGTTCTTAGGCAAGCTGAGGGAGCTGGAAAAAGGAGATAGACAGTGCAGTCTCAAACGCTCTCATCTTTGCTACACCTCTCAAGGATCTTCTGAGACCAAGTTTGCCTTCCATCATGCACAGCTGGACTCAATGATCCTGATGGGTCCCTTCCAACTCAGCATATTCTAGAATTCTGTTATTAAACAGGATTATTTAAAAGGCAGTGGCCACAGGATGACTCAGCTGGCAGGTACAGGATGGCATTTTCAAAGAGACCGAGGCATGTTTGTGCTCAAGACATAGCCTGGATATTTGCTGTCCACAGGTAAGCACTCAGATTATCCTATGCTCTGTATGAGCTACAACACTGGAAAGAAGAAAACTCTTTATTATGCTCGTCCTGGTGCTAACTGGGGCTGTTTGGGGACTTCCAGGAATGCATTTCATGTGTGTAGTGGTGACCTGGGCTGCTGCCTCCCAGGATGGGTCTGAACCCTGGGTGTGAGTTGGGGTAGTGGGTGGGGGACAGCCAGCCCCTGGCGGCAGAATATGGGTGTCAGGCCCACACAAGATCAGCCTTGGTTAGATGTGAATACAAACTACCTCAAAACTGGGAAGTGCTTGGAATTGAAACATCATTTTGGGATCATTACAGGAACTTGGCAGAATGTTTGCACAAACCCACATTTCAGTTGCCCAAAAGACACAACCCTACTTTCCAGAGTGCCAATTACCAGAGATTTCTAGGTACTGACAGCTCAGAGCTTTCAGTGACTCTGGTTGTATTTATTCATTAAAACGTTTCTGACAGTATAAGTTACTTTTATCTGGGTGCCTTGAATAAAGGTTCACGGTATACATTTGGGTCCTGGACTTTGAATCTTCATCCAGTCACAATATTTCTTTGCTCCCTGGCTCTAATTCCATGGCCTTATTTTTGGATTTTGCATTACTTGCTCTCTATGCTTTGATTTCTTTTTGTTGTAATCCAGCAGATATATTTATAAGAATTTATATACTTATACCTGTCAACTGTTTTCACAATGAATTCGAGGCAAAAAAATGAGAGTTTAATTTCTTTGCACAGAGACTACAGTCAGCCACACAATTCTTTGTCTCCTTATGATCAAGTGAATGGGAATGGGATGTTTTTGATTGCTATCTAGAGGTGGCTGGCTGGATCTGACTCACTGCATGCAGTTTTACCTACAGCCACTGAACCACTCTGAGTCACAAGGAGAGGCACAGCAGCTGACAGTGAGAGTTAATCACACAAAGGATATTACAGTCATGAAGGCACTTTAGGCACTTCTTCTGGTGGACAGCAGCAGCAGGGCACAAATACATCTATGTAGTTCTTAATTAACTACAAAAAGTGCCTGGGTCTCTTTCCCCCCCTCTCCCTCTTACTTCCCAGACCATAAACCAAATCTTCAGCAGGTATAAACTGGCACAGGCTCTCTGACTTCAAAGGAGTTTCATCAATTTGAACCAACAGAGATTCTGGTGCCATATGGCCCTAATTATGTTAATGTGAGGCCCAAAGGATGCAGTGCAATAATAAAAAGGAAATACCGTGTGATCCATCATCGCTTTGGCACTCAAGGCGGGACTTTCAAAGGTGTTTAGGCACCAAAAGAAGCAGACAGGTGTGTAGGAGATTTTCGGTGTTCCATTTCCCCACGATAAAAATTTATTTCCTCTCTATCCCAAACCAGGTTTGAGAGTCCCTGCAAAGGGGTGCTAGCATTTTATTTTTGCCACCATGGTTATAAGAGATATCTTTCCAAGGTGGACCTCTAACTACTTTGTTTCTAGACTTACTTCCTCTCTGATTGCTCATCAGGGTACAAGTGGCAGCCTGGGGCTGCACCATTCCAGAGCCTGCTGACACCTAAAAGGGTACAGGTGAGCCTGCTGCAGGGCATCTCAAGAGAGAAATTTTGGCACTAGGGGAGGGTCTCAACGAGATGAATGGTTCAAACCAGGCTCTCTCACCCCCAAGGAGTGGCTGCTGCGGCACACAGAGCCACACTGCCCGATTAGCAATGCTCCTTGCAGTGCTATCCCAGTGTGTGGAGCTGCAGGAGGATATTAGGAGGAAAAGTGCAACTTATTCCTGTCCTCGGCAGATGGAAGCCTACCACGCCCTGAGTTCCCCCAGGCCCACTGGTATGGAATCCTTCAACAGCATGGAAACCGCCTTTGATTTTAAATCCAAACAACTAACTGCTGTTATTCTTGGACATTTATGTTACATTTTCCTCATATTTTCCATCTCATGGATGATTAAAAACAAATTATTGCATTAAGGTGTTTGAAGTTAGGATGCTCTGTGCAGCAGTTGCTTGTTCCTAAGTCTTTGACAAGAATTTCCTGCTGATCTGGTTTTATGTTGTCTTTACCTAAAACAAATTTTTACCAGGGACTGAAACAGTCCCTAAATAGTTTAAAAAGAGTTCTCCTATCTCAGGCTGTTTTCTAAAAGCACTGTAATCTCTGTCCTGCCAGGGAATGAAGCAAGACTTCTGAAAGCATACTCAGGTTGCCCTAAAGGAGTGGGATACAGATTGCTTAATAAGGCAAGAGCTACATCCCACACAATAATTGTCACAGTCATCTTTCATTGTTCTGATGCCTTTATATTGGTGCTCTCTGTAGTGTACTTGGAAATGATGCAACTCTGATGCTGTAATAACCTTGTAGGCAGCTGGATAGATTCCCTTTGAAAAACAAAAGGTCACCATTTCACAAAGAGTTCCCAGCATGTAAAATGTGCTTATTGATGTCTTGCATTTTGTATAACTCTGTTCTTTAGGTGCATTACTGTTCAGAGGTTCGGTGCAATCCCAGGGCACGGATGTACTCATGGTGTGGTGCTGCTGCCCTTCTAAAGAGCTTGCAGTACTGGATGTTTTTGCTGTACTTCCCAGCATGTACTAATGTGTCAGGAGTGCACACCACTCTTGGGACTGGCCAGAGAGTGTGTAAAGTGAAGAGTAAGGTAAACCAAAGAGTTAGGCTGAATACATGTGAGAATAAGGTTTAAGTCTCTGCCCAAGCCAATGCAGTTAATGGAAATAGGGCTCCTGAAAGCTGGCAGATGCTTGTCTGCTCTGCTAGTCTGCAGTGGGCCTATCTAAATGTAATCAGATTTATTTTTTTTTAATTCCTAAAAGCAGCTCTCAAAGTGAGTTTGATCAAACCCAATGTAAGACTTCTTCTGTTCAGATTCCCAGATCAGTTCTGCGCAGCTGCAGTGAGACACAAGGGAGAGTGAGTTAGATGAGTGATCCTGTATTCCTTGATGTAGAAGGTACAAACAGTCCTGACACCTGGTTGCAGTAGAGTAACTCCAATAATAAGCCATTAAATTATAGAAGGTGCCCTATGAGAAAAAATATCCAAAAGATATTGTCAAAATTTATACTATTAATAATATTGTGACCTTTTATGATTTTAATTTTAGCTAGTGAAGGTTTACTAGATGAAAGCTCAGTCCTGCACATTTTTGTGATTGTTAACTAACGTCATACATGGAAGCAATGTTTCCCCATTGAATCAAGGTATTTATTGGCATAAATATTTACAAGATCAGAACATTAACACCTCACTGACATGTTTTAGCATAAAATAGCAACAGCTCATATGCAAGTCTCAATAGTTTCTGTATATTTCTATAAAGTAGCTGGAGTTCCTTTATATTGTGTAGCAGGGAGTAACACACATCTGCCTTTAAAAATTCACAGGACTTGTTGATTTATACTACACTGAGAAAAAATGTGAAAAAAAATATTTATAGCAAATTCCTCAAATATTTACCAGGTGAGACATCAAGAGCAAGACTGTAACTAGACCCTTAATTCCACAGTGAGGTATTTAAACAGTGTTCTGAATTTCAAACATGCTTGACAAAGGCATTGCTTATTGACATCTTTTCTGAAGACCAAACTACAGACTTTGGTTCTTACTATAGATGAAAAATTTTATTTAGGTGTTCATTTTCAAAATTTTCATAGCTGCTTCCTTTATGTGACATTTCATCCTTGTGTTTGGGTAAAGGATGCTCATCTAATTAGTACAAACAATTTGCAATGCCCAGGTATTGTGTTCTCATTAACTCCCAAACCTTCTTGTGTTTATAAAATGCTCCAAGTGTTTACTGTGGACCTGGGCAATGCTGGTTCATTGTTACAGAGCATAAGTATATGCAAAAGTCTCTTTTGCATTTCCCATATTTTGTAAGTGTTTTCTTCCCCTTTTCTTATGTCATAATCTCTTCAGAGAGCTCTGTGATGAAATCCTTAGTACAATTAGGATAAAGGATTTATTATGGTTCATTCACAATAGGAATAGCTGCATGGACTTCAACTAAAACATGAAGTTTTTCCCCCAGAATATACTCTGTCAAAAATCAGACCTTGCCTCTCCATTTTCCTCAAGGCTACTGAGATTTTTAAACCATGTGGGCCAAATTTCTGTATCTCCAATCTCAGCAGGAGTCTGGGGTTGAATCCAGACAAAACACAGGTGTTTCACTTTTGGCCCTACTCTTGAAAAATAAGGGATTTGAGCTTTTATTTGATGTGATATGGATCAGGCCTTCAAATCTGACACCTGGAAAAGGTAAGGGCTGGTTTAAGTGAGAAGGAAAGGGCTGGAAGGAGTCTAGAGGATGAGTAAACCCAGGAGGCTGAGCTGTAGTCATCACATTATGCAATTTCCCTTACAAATACACTCATTATCATATAAAATCAGCTAAAGTTTTTGCCCCCACAGTCACACTGCACGCTACAAGAGAGCACAAGGATGGCTGTGCACAACCAGATGGGATCAGACATCCACCCAGTGCAGTGTCTTGTCCCTATCACTGTCCCATCTTCTCCAGGCAGGCCGTGGGACTGGGGCAACCCATGGCCAGCCTGCCCACAGTGATCTCCCAGCTCCTCTCACTTGTGGCACAGGGCCTTCTGCACCAGAGGAAGGGACTTCGCATTTCATGCCCACCTGGGCTTTTGTCTTGTATGAAATCACGTGAACACTTAACATCCATAAGGTCATGTGGAAAGGGTTGGGCATTTTTTGGCTTAAAGGCACCTTGTTCAGCTACCTGCTAAGTGGCCCCTTCCACTTCTACAGCATTCTTGGGAAAAATCAGGAAAACTCCTCTTTTTAGATGCTAAACAGGAGCTTTTAAAGCTTCAATATATGATTTTTACATTTACAATCTCCATGGAAAAGGTAAAAATAATATAAAGAGTACTGAAGGGATGCTACAGAGCACTGTGAGGAGCCCACTTGATGCCATCACATAAAGCTGCAAGGAGCCCATACAAGAGCAGACACTGCTCAGGCCACTTTCCCCAGGTGAGCTGGTGTGGGCAAAGGTGCAGTCCCAGCTCAGGCAGCTGCACAGAAAGAGAAAGGTGAGACCTGCCAGGGGCACAGCAGCAGCACAGCTTCTCAAACGGAGCAAATCAAAGGCCTGGAGAGGTCAGGAGGAGTTATTTATGTGGAGGGGTAATGCTAGCTGGAGTATAATTGCTTTCAGGCTGCTCTCGGACAATTGCTTTTTGGCTGCTCTTAAACCGTTGCTTTTAGGTTGACCTCTCTTGGTTCATCTGGAGCTGCTCTGCTGCTTTATTAGTTACTATTAGTAATTGTAGCCTGCAGCTATGGGGCAAAGGAGCATGGGGAAGAAATAAAACACGGGAAAGAGGTAGAGATGGGAGGTCTCTGCTCGTGAGGGTCTGCTGCAACGAGTCCTCTGCCGAAATGCGGCTCATCCCTCTGCAGAGCGGGGCCATTGCAGACTGACCCGAGACTGCCCAGACTGGCAGGAGGTGATGCAGGTTCACCATAAGCCACCGAGCATAAACCCAGGTGGTGGAGGTAGTTTAGGAGAGTAAATGGCAGTTTTGGAGAGCTCAGAGGACTCAGAGCTGTGGGAGCAGCTGTGGTTGCTTCTTCTGGGGAAGAGGTAAAGTCCTGGTGCCCCACTGGGGCCAGGCAGTGGGTTGGACATTCCCCAACAAATTGCAGCTTGTTTTCAACCTTCAGGCTCATTGTATGGAAGTTGGTAAGTGCCAGTTGCCACCAAGAGGGAGATGTCATTTGGTTTCCCAGGTGCCTGCATACTTGTGTGAGGAACCTCTGGCGGCTGAGTCTAGCCTGTCTGGATTGAGAAATAGCTCTTCCAGGAGGATTTCATCATGCTGAGTTAGTTTGATGTGCTGATGTGCTGTGAGGCTTCACCAAGAGGCTTGAAATAGGGCTTTGCTGAACAGGCTCAGAAAATTCCCAATTTTAGTGTAGCTACAGGCTGGGAAAGTACTTGGAGAAGCATTGTGTACACTCATCCAGTGTTTGCTCTTCTCTGGGTGTCTGCTTAAAATCATCATTCCTATTTTTAATCTAAGAAAACAGAGAAGTGAGGAGGGAAGAAGAAGGGGGAGCATCAACAGCCTGCCCCCATATCCACACCCAAAATTCTTCATCATGGTACACACAGTGAGGTGTGGTGGAAAACTGGCAGACAGTTTTGGCCCCAATGTCCTTGGCCAGGCTTCAGTGGTAGGGATGGGGTGACACCTCCACAACAGAGGAGGTGCAGAAGCAACAATGCTCCCAGCAGCAGTGTCAAGTCCTAGCAGGATCTCAAAAACCCCTGTGATCCATTGAAAAGTGATAAGGATGTCTCAGCCTGCTCCTTTATCGGTAACTGGAAGCATCAGGGGTTGGGTTTGTCTCTGAATGGGAAAAAGAAATCTAGTGAAATTCACAGGGAGGACTCTCTTTCTATTACTTCTGCAAGTTACCTCAAAAACCCCCAGTATCTTTAATGCAAACTGCAAGCACTGCCATTATGAATAAAGTGACATTAGTTCTGCTACAGGAAATGCCTTGGCATTACATTGCTCCAGCATGCAACTTATATGCTCTTAAACACTTTCCCAAAGTGTTTCCCATATCTCTTAAGCAAAACAGATTCTCCAATTTCAAAATTCATCTGCCTGTAGCTAGAGCCATAGCAGCTTAAGTGGTACATGTGTAAGCACATGTGCTTCTGTGCATGCAAACTCTCTAATATTTATTTTTAAATCTTCATATTTGAAAGAAAATGTTTCTTGTGCCTAGATGTGGGAAAAAAAAAAAAGCAGCTCATTTATTTACTGAAATTGTAAGGGCTGCAGTTCTCAGGGAGAAGAGCACAGACACTTCAGAGGGTTCCTGAATTGAATTGTTAAGCTTTTTTTTTATTTTCATGCCTGCTAATTGCTCTGTGCAGCTGGTTTTATTTAAGAGGTTAATATTTTAAAGTTGAAATGAGGACATATTGCAAACTTCAGCCCACAGTTCACTGTGCTATGTACTCTGCACAGCAGCTCAGGCTGTTAATCATAGGTGAGGGTTAACACAGCCAAACTGATGCAACTGCAGAGACATGAGGATACTGCCAGACAGAGCAGCTTAGAGCTGTAAACAAAGTCACTGTCCCAGTGAAGGACACTGGTATTGCAAAATATGTTAGCTCAGGGCATCCCTTTGCACTGTAGCGGGAGGAATAGGTGCAGAAGTCCTGGTGCAGGTAAGGAAATCCTCCAGTGCCATCAAGACCACATGCCTGACTTATTTGCTCTGTCTAGGGTAAGATCTGGACAGGCTCTTCAGGCAGGGTCAGAGGGTCTCCACTCACAGGTCTGGTTGGTGCTGCGGGAGTGTGGATGGGACAGACACTGAACACACAACCCTCGACCTTCTTGAGTCTGTTCCCAGGCACTGGTCCTGCCCCTGGTCCATGTGCTGCATATACAGGTGCTCCCTGCAGCACAGAGTTGTTGGTGGAAAGCTGATCTGTGCTCCTGGATGGGATGCTAAATGTTCTAAATATAGTCCAAACAACACACATACATACACTTCCTTGAGAGAAAAGTACGGATTGTCTTTCCAGCTTCATCTTACAGATCAGATGGCATCAAATGCCAGGTATTTTGGCTTTTGTTTTCTTGTGGTCACTGTTATTTCTGGTAAATACATTCAATAGACAAGTCATTCCACAGCAGTAAAGTTCAGATTCAGCTTTCCCTTCATATGCTCCCTCCTTCCCACCCACTGTTTGAAACTGTGCAAACACATTAACAGATTACAGGGTTAAAACAAAAATAAACAATCTGTCCTTCATCAAGACAGTTCATATTGCACATGGCCAAGGTGTGGTGTAATGAGGCTGCTACAAGGCAACCCAAATCCAAAACAATTTCACCAGTCCAGCCAGTCGTGCTCACTCAGATTGAAGGTGGCAGCGCTTCTACCACTGGCAAACAGGCTGCTGGTCCCTTGGGAAAATGATAGATTAGGAAGACCAAGGGTGTGGATCAGCATTCCCGCTCTGTTTAGCATTGTCCAAGGAACTGGTAATGTAAAAGGAATGAAAGGAATCAGTGTCTTCTGGTAGAATTAATCCCTTGAGGGTTTGCAGTCTGTAAGCAAGGTCTGGCTGGGCTATATAGGAGGGGAATGCAAGTATTTAGCTGGAAGAACTGAAACTTTTCTTTAAAAAAGTTTCATTCTGTTTGCTTGCAAGCAGAAAAAAAAAAAAAGGGAAAAAAAAAGAAAACAACCCAAACCCAAAGATTACTTTGGGAATTTAGAAGAGGAATCAGCTATAAATTGAAGTATGCCATTTTTTTCCAAGCCTCAAGGAGCTGAAAAGATAAAGTATTTTCAGCATCTAGACCCTTTTCACCAAATATGCTTCCCACTGTTTTCAGTGAAAATGCAATCTAATCAAAAGCTGGGTTAGAAAAAACCAAAACCCCAACCCAAGAATAATTGAGTTAAAAATCCAAATTTCTACCTGAGGGGAAGTGTTTTGAAGGGAAGTTGCTGCTACTGAACTTGCTAATAAATTACATTGTCAAAAAAGGTTGTTAGAAGCCACTGGGAATGCAGGTTACGTATCTTTAGCATCTGGCCTGTAAAATAATTGGATAGCAAAATTTTCTCTCCTGCCCAAAGCTGAAGGGAGAGAGGAGCTCATGGTTGCTGCTCCTCATAACGGGGACATGGAATAAGGGACCCTGGAAAGGCTCTGGCTGCCCTCTCAGCAGGGAACTGAACTGCCTAATTCTGAGACTCGTTAAGGGACATCCCGATGAAGAGCTGCTGCCTCTTATTTTCGAATTAATACCATTATCATCTTCCACTGGTGGCCACTTTTGCTTCCAAAAGAGTCTCCTGAATCATTTGAGGTAAGTAACATCTTGAAAAGTCCTTCTGCCCTCTAGAAAAAATCAGATAAACATTGAACCTTGGATCTGGAGCCTCCTCTAGTTTACCCACTATGCTTTATGCTCCACTGTCACCAACAATCCCAAAAGAAGCAACGCAGGAAGTACCACCCCAACCTCACAAAGTGATGATGCAAGAAAAAATACCAAGGTTTGATTGTATCAGTGTAACAGTTAGAGGTGATATCCTAAAGGTTGGAGGGAGCTGACAGAGAGGGCTGGGGTCATGTTATCACTTATAACATGGGCCATGTGCAGAATTTGGGAGGGGATTTCTGCTCCAACCTTCACTTACTTTCCTTTAACGCTGACTAATCTCTCATAAACCTGCCTCTGTACAGTGGCTGATTTGATGTTATCTCTCCCATCTTTCTCACTCTGGATTTGGAGGCTGGCTTCAGACTCCAGGACATGCTTAATATCATTTATGCTCCTGACCAGTAAAAGCAAAAAATCCATCTTAGGCGTTACGTTTTTTTTCAATAATATATTTGGGAGTGAAAGACCTGTTAGATCAGCAGCAGGATCACTCTCTTCCCTCAGTGAAAACTCTTCTAGTAAAACATTAATTCAAGAAATCAAAAGAAAAGGTTAGGCAGTTCAAACACAGCCTGCTTCCACGTTCAAAGCCTGGCTCAGACCTTGATCTATAAACCTCCATAATTTGTTAAAAGGGAAGGCCTAATTTTCACAGTTATACCTGGATGTTACAGTAAAGAAAATGTTAGTGGACATTTTGAATAAATGTTGAGCATTTCCAGACAGTGAAGGTGTTTGTTGCTAAAAAGCAGTAATCTCTCTGACATACACCAGAAGATTTTCTAATCAAAGTACAATCTTGAGCAAGCAAAATACTGCTTTATTATAATCTATAATTTATCTTGGTGAAGATTAAAAAAAGTCAACAAACCTGCTACAGAATATGACTAGCCAGGGTTAAGGTCTCCTCTCAGATATATCAGTGTAAATCTGATTATAATACTACTGTTGATAGTATTACTCCAAATTTGGACTGGTACAACTTGAGACTGATGCCTTAAAGTAAATATGTCTCTGTGATTTTAAATATCCTTTATCACTCATTCAGCTATGCAAACTACCATCAGCAGAACACTTACACGCTGTTTTGTAACGAGAAAAAGCCTATTACTTTAAAACAATAAAACCAATATATAAGTCAGAGGGAATTTAATTGGAGGGCAGGTATATGTTCTTAGTGTTCCCCCCAGTCAGCAGATATAAAACTCTTCCTGTACATCAGACTTGATGTACTCCAAGCTTTCCTCTGAGAAATTATGAGGGTTTGCTGTAATTATATGCATTAGTAGCTGTCTTTAAAAGAAGTTTTCATTTTTTTAATTAAAAATACAAGGCATGAGCTGTATTATGCCATTTCTGTCATAAAATCTCCATTAACAGCCTGCCTAATCAAGTACTGTTGATTATTTGTAGCCTTGTCTTTGTACTAGTGAGAGTTAAGAATTTGTGCAGTGAGAACTTCAGGGAGAGGCAATAGCTTTTATTGGGAAAAACACATGACTAATTGGAAAAAAAGAGAGGCTTTCAGGCTACAAGTTTGACCTGAAGCAGGGCTTGTGTGCCTAAGAGCTTGTCAGCTGTTTCCATGTTTATCACTAGGTCTTATGAAAGATTACGTCTCCTCACAAAACTTGCCCCAGATATTCACTAAACAATTGCTGATCTTATGGTTAATGCAGATATTTAGCAGAAAAATGCATAAATATTAGGATAGGATAGGATAGGATAGGATAGGATAGGATAGGATAGGATAGGATAGGATAGGATAGGAAAATATAATACGATATAGAAAATACACACAAGGAAGCTCTGTCCCCACACCTTTGTGTCAGTAATGAAAGCCCATCATTGTTGTGCTGCAAAGGGGTTCCGCAGAAGGCTCAGTGTTTGATTCTGGGGTTTATGGCAACAAGGCATTTTATACTGGCTGTAAAAGCAGATGATGTGAGGATAAATGAACTAAATGATTAGCTTTGTGGAAAAAAAAAGTAAGAAGAAAGAGCAAAGTTTCTCCCCTTACTCTGGTGTAAGATTCAAACTTGGCCAGTCGGTACTTTAAAACAACAGTGGAGCTCTTTGTCTGGCTCAGCTGAGTCATACAATTATCTCAATAACAGTAAGTACCTAGCAACAGCCTCAATAAACACACATTTATTTGATTAATCAGCCATTTTGAAACAGGTTTGGTAAACATTACCCTTTCACTTTTGGATTACATTATTAAAAAGCTGCCCACTGAAGCTGCACCCCATGCTATGAATAACCATGCAAAACCACCACTGTCCTGCCCAGCTCAGGCAGGTGGGCTGAGCTTAACTTGACACTTCTTGTGCATGCTGAAGCACAGAGGGCAGGTAGGGATCAGTGCAATATTTATCACGGGTTTTCTAGCCACGGGTTCACAATGAAACTGTTGATGTTATGAGTGCTACCAAAAACTGCACAAGAATTTGGTTGTTGTAAGACCAAGATAGGATGGAAGAAAAGTGGAAACTTAGGTTTCCACAAATGTAAACACTTGCATGTGATATTTAAGGACAACTTACAGTGGCTGGAATGTACTTTGAATACTGAAAGGGTTTTGAGTACTCAGAGATTGTGAAAAGTGTTTGCAGCGGATTGGGGTCCGTGAACAAATGGAATTTTTTGTTATCATGGAAGATATCAAGATTATTTCCAAAGGAACCCTTAGTGGACTCCTGTGAAAGGGGACCTGTGAAACCTGGTTGCAGAGCACACAAATATATATGCAAATATGTATTTATACTTATATATGTATGTATAAGTGGATTGGAGGTGCACTCTTCATGGGAATGCTGAAGTGGCAGCAGTTTGCTGCCTTTCCCAAGCTCTCCAAGCTGTGCTGTTCCTGGCTCTTGTACAGTGATGGGGGAATTGTCTCCCTTTCAGGAATAAGGAAACTTATTTCACAGGTAAATGTTTTTTTCAGTTGAACCTCTATTCTCTTCCCCTCAGGTAAATCCACCATGAGCCTGTATGGTCAAAATTACCTTCCCTTAACCTTTCTGGCTGAAACTGTTTTCTTAGCCATGAAATAATTAGTGTAGATCTCTAGACTTGCTTCAGTATGATAAATAATTATATATTTGCATTCTCATCCTGCGTTTCTTTTCATAATGCTGTCAAAATGCCATCATAATGCCCCTTACATATGTATTGGGTTTTGTTAATATACCTATATTATCCCCAGTATTCAATTATCATGTAGCAGCAGAGGTTGCTCCCTTTCCTGCTGATTTTTAATGCACAAAGAAATAAATTCTTTTCATAACTGCTTGGAGTCCAGTGACTGTGCCTGTCACTGAAGCAATACAGAACCTGCATTCAGGTAAGATCTAAGCCTAACCTTGCTCAGCAGAAAGGAAAAGAAGAAGAAACAGACATCTCTCCTGCAAGACATCATCCCTCTGCTGGGTGGGGATGAAGTTCTCAGGTGCCCGCTGTTCTCCCAGCTTATCTCAACCACTCATCACACCTCTTCATGTTTTTCATGCGTTTACCTTTATGAAGCATCAACAGAATGTAATGCAACACATTTCTGTAAAAACCAAGCACATTATGCCAGAAATAATACACAGTACACACGAGAGTTAATAAATTACGTATTTTCCCAATATTTCTCTGGGATAACTTCATGAGTTTTTGTCTCCAGAACTTATCAGTTGGGTAAAGTGAAGGTTCTGTAGTGTCTCTATCCTTAGAGAATTTTAGAAACTTCTCTGGAAAAATCCTGTGAGCAATTTCATCTAGTTCAGAGCTGGCCCTGCCCTGAGCAGGGCTCAGGCTAAGTAACTTCAGAGATTGGTTCCAAATTGGGTTTTTTTCAATAATTTCCTGAAACTCTGCTTTCAAAATTGACATAATTCATGCCTCAATATACAGTCTGTTCTGTTATACCGCAAAGAACCTGGAATACTTTTAATTGGTTTATTTCCCCCAGAAGTGTGAAAAAGCTTCTTGGAATGTGAATTGTGGCCATTACATCTCTATCTCTGTAAAGCTCAATGTAACACAAGAGGAAGAATAAAGAGTAGCATTTTACCAGACATGACTACACAATTTTATTATTTGCAGTCAACTGTACAGGAAGGGCAAATGTAATTATTTGCCCAGTATGAGGTTGCTTTTGCTTTTTATATTTTCTTGTACATAATGTCTGACAAATTGTAAACAACATCATTTTTTTAGCTTATTCCATGCTGCCAAGTTAAGGTTTTTCACCCCTCCATTCAAAGAGGATTCAAAAGATATTACACAAGACTAACTGCAACAGAGGGGAGACTAAATGCAACAGCCTTCAGAGGTGCACAGAGATAATCCAAGTGTCCTTTTCCCCCAAGGAGTGAAAACCTTCCCTTGTGAAGGGTGTCTCAGTGGATGACATACCACTGCCTGAATAAGCACACATAATAGTACCACAGCACGTGCAGGAAAATAAAGGTGGGGGATATACCCTGGATGGGACAAACCCCTAACCAAAAGTGACCATGGTGCAGGAATCCACTTGTTTCTTTTGTTCCCTGCCTACAGAGGATGTTTCTTCTCCATGGACACATCCTTGTCGTGGGGGAGAAGTTTGCCTGCCCTTATGAGGTTGTGAGCTGTGCTGGCCGTGGTTCATGCCTCTGGTAGGGTCTCCCATGCTAGTCAGGTCTCAACTGAAGAGTCAAAGTGTGTCCCCAGGCAGGATAGGCTCGCTAGCTCCCCAGCAACCACCCTAGGAGAAGGACAATTCCAACTCCAAACCCAGGCAGATGGAGCTCACTTAGCCCTGTAAGGCCATCCATCTAAGAGAAGGACACTCTAACCAAACCTATGTCCTGAGGACTTTGCTGTCACAGTCCAAGCTCACTTGGCCCTGGCAGATGAACCTTAGGACTAAAGGGTGGGGCCAGTTTGCGTGCGCTGCGCCTCACCTAAAAAGTCCATTGTGCAGGCTCTGGGGATCTTCCCACACTCACAAAGCCCTGTAGCCACAGGTGAGGGACGAAACAGCAGGTGAGAAGGTGCACTGGAAGCCACAGCCCCAACCCGGCATGCAGGCGGTTCAGGACATTGGTCGCTTGAGACTGACCCAGAGATGACAATCTGGTTCAGAAGCATCCTGAATGACCAAGCAGCCTTTTCCAAGGAGAGCACTGCTTGCTCGACACGGGCAGGGGCCTAGAAAAGGTGGCCTAACCAAAGCTCATCTCCACCCTTCACCCGGTTGGCTTGCCGTGGCCAATGGGCATCTTCCTTGTGGTCAGACTCAAACAGACTTGCCTATCTCTCATTGGCCTTTTTAGCCATCAGTGCACTTACAGCAAGTGTAGGTAGAGCCCTTCCCAAATCTTCATTTGCAAAGCCTAGCCATGATGACAGAGGATGTTTGTAAGCAAGCAGTCATAGAGATATAAAATGACAGCGAATGGGTATGTGAGCTGTTTTTCTAAAAGCAGCCAGAGATTTATTACATGAAATTTTAAAGATAGACAGTAAGTCAGAGGAATGCAGAGTTCTCTAAATGGCAGTTGAAAATCTTTCCTTTCCTTGCCCACACCTTTCAGTACAGAACACAACACATTTTAACAGCTCCCTCATTAAAGATGGTTGTTCAATGCAAAGAGTAGGTTATGCAAGTCAGGACAGATGTGAAGCACTGTGCAGCTTTGAGAAGTAACACTATGGAGTTACACTTTCATTGTGTGATTTCTTAATGAAAAAACCCTAAAATGAAAGCTTTACAACATTGAAAAAAAGTTTGGATTTTGTTCTCCCTGAAGAAATTATAATAGAATCCAGATTAAGTCAAAATTTAAATGCAATTCTCCGAGGGAGCTTGGAAATAAAGCATCAAAATTGCAAGGTGAAAAGTTTCTAAAACACAGGAACTAGCCAGAACTTGTTACGTTCCTGACTGATAAACACAAAGTTCAGCTGATCTTTCATGGAAAAAATACAGTAAATTTCCCTTCTGGGGGTTATATTTACCCAGCCTTTTCATGCTGCATTATCGCCCACTGTAACCTATTTAACTTCCATTCATGAGTCACTCTGACACTCTACTGCTTTCCAGCTCTGCAAACAATACAAAAACCGAGCCCCTAGCTACAAATAAGGAAGGAATTTTGAACATAATGTTCTTTATCAATGAGACATATTGACACATGACTATACTGTTGTCAGTCATACTCCCACTGAAGTTAAAAGGAATAAGAGCAGGCCAATACTTGGTGATCACTTCACTAATGCACTGCATGATCTCTGAAGACCAAGTCCAAAGAGACAATGCACACAAATGATTCTGCCAGTAAAGGCAACTAAAAATCTCCAGCATCTTTAATAAGTGGCCATGATGCAACTGCCAATAAAAAAATGTGTATACTTACTTAGTGAAACATATTTTAAAGGTGAGCATGATATAGCATATGGGAATGTAATATATACTTTATTAGAAATGTTTCACCATTATTTAAAGTGAGAAACAAAACAGTCATGTAAGGCTCATTCATGTTACAGACTCAGTATTATTATAAGCAGTAAATACTTTATTAAAATTGAGGCAACAAAGAAGCATAACAATAAACTGAGAATTAAATTGAGGCCCATTTATATACTATAAAGTTGAAATGTACATTTGGGAGTGGTGAGCTCCCGTCATAGAGTTCCTACCCCAGTAGGGCAGTAAAGTCTTTTAAAAGATGTAGTTGAGATGCACAGTCCTGGGGTGTGAGATATTCTGAGATAGACAAAACTATTCAACAGTAGATTTGGTCTGAATTCAGAGCCTGATCTCCAGTATGGTACGAGGTGTGGTGTCACCTGTGCTCCTGCAAGTGATTTCAGCCTTTCACTAGACTCTAAAGGGCAGGTAGGCATATGCATCACATGGCTCCTTCCACACCTGGATTCAACACAGTTCTTCTTGGTACAGGATTCTTGGGAAAATATCTGCTTGACTGGGAAAATATCTGCTTGATTTCAGCAAAACTTAACCCAAGTAACCCTGATTTCATAGAATGCTTAGGGATAGCTGAATGCAGGCAATTTGGCTGGCAGTGGTTTGTCTGTGTCAGTAACTGAAAATGTGGGGTTTTTTGGCCAAAGGGAAAGGTTTGGGAATGAAACATGAAAATTATGCCAAAGTGCTGTGGTCGTAGGAGCACCCAAACCTATTTTTTGCACTGGAAGAACTCACTCGAGCTTCCTTCCTAGTGCCCAGACGGGTCCTTGCATGCAACCTGCTGGGTTCCTCCTGCACTTCCAGGTAAGAACGGTATTTATTACTTCCTCTCCCGAACTGCTGGGAGCCTGATTATACACTGCTGGTGTTTGCTTTTTCAATTCAGGACTTGGCAGTATTTCTGAAAGAGGTGTTGTTTCTTAATGGTCAAAGTGATTTCTGATGTCAATCCATATACACAACCAGAAACAATGCAGCAATGGGGTAGAGATTTCTTAATCTGAAAACACGATGGTGAGCTTGAAAGTCCTGCCTCAATCCTGCCTCCATACCTACCATAAAAAGCAGTATCCTTTATATTATGTTACCCTGCACATATAATAATGCACTTTGACAGAACATCACTGATGATATACCTTGTGCCCTTTACTCTCTGAGGTCTTCAAAAAATCACTGTGCAGACCTGTGCTAAGTGAATATCACTGACCAAGTCCATTAACAGCTCATTATCCGACTAACCTAGACCAACAGTGGGTTAGCAATAAACTAATAATAAATAAGGTGCTGTTACTTGCTGTCTTGACAGCATTTCTGAGAGATCTTCACCCTGTGCCATGTTCAGAGCCTTGGGTGAAAGGAGGAGGAGGAGGTGGACAAAGACTTGCTCCCTGCTCTTCCTTGAGCACTGAGGCAAGGAGCCCTCTAGGGAGCTGTGAGTCTTCTGTAGGCTACGGAAATATCTGGGCCATATAGTATCAGCTCATAGGCCACGAAATTTTATGTATAGGGTTCTTTTTGCCTGTGTGATTCACTTTTGGGTACTGTCATTCCCTCAGCGAATCCTCACCAGTGACTGAAAAAGGAGCAGGCCCAGGAATAGAGATGAGCACTTTGTAAAATCTCCTGTGTGACACCACTCAAGCCTTTTAAGGAAGAACTTGGGCTGTCTGGAGCCTGGTTACTCGGCTGTATTCTCAAGCAGGTTTTGCAGCTTCCTGGGAACAAAGTATTGCCAAGGCTAGATGGTTACTGACATCCACTCCGGGAGCCCTTTGGGCTGTGTTTTTGCAAACTGGTCTGGCTGCAGCACAAGCACCCCATGGGCCTGCACCCCACTAGGATTAGATAAAGATTCATGATTTGGCCCAGGAAATAATACAAGATACGATCTCAAGTCTCTGGTCTTCCTCCTTCTGAGTGGTAGTTTGGAACTCCAGCCTGGACAGATGCTCCTATGAACTTATACCCCTGTGTCCCAAGCCTCACCTCTTCACATGCAGCAACCCACAGGGCCCATTTCCTGCCCACGCCTCCCTGTTCCTTGCTGCTTGGACCATAGAAACTCACTTGGGGAACCAGTTCCCTCCCTCCTGCCCTGGGGCACCACCCATCCTCATGGCTGAGACCCCAGCATGAGGAGAAGTGGAGCAGTGGTCCCAGAAAATTGCACCTCACTGGGACATGCCTCAAACAGGTGCTGCAGAGGTGGAATTAGAATCAGAATCATAGAATATACTGAGTTGGAAGGGAGCCGCAAGGATCATCGAGTCCAAATCCTGGCCCTGCACAGGACCAACACAAGAATCAGACCATATGCCTGGGAGCATTGTCCAAACACTTCTTGAACTCTGGCAGTTCATTTCCCTCTGAATTGTGGAGGGATGGAAATGCATGAAAAAAAAATGTTCTCTTTCTTATTCACTGCCTTACTAAAATTGTCTGGGCAAACATTTCATCCCTCAGGCTTGTTGTCACTCCTTTTCTGATGTTCTGAGCCTTCCCACCTCCTAAATACCCATCTATCTGCTGGCATATTGCAGACTGAAAGCACATCATTTTGTAGCTGCTCATATTAAGGGGAAAACCTCGGTTTGTTGAAATACGTTTAACTGAATTTTATGAAAAAAAATCCTCTTCTGAATAATGCTGCTGGAAAGATGAGCCTTGCCTTTATTAAGAAAGATACAAGGGCAGATAAGCAAGCACAGCATGTATTTTGCAGTCTGGCTGCCTTATTAAACTACAAAGTCCCAAAATAGTCAGTATAGAAACCAGTGGACTGTCCTTTTTGAAAAGGAAAATATGGCTTTGCTTTAAAAATGCACTCAAATGCTGCCTTGATTGCTCTAGCTTCAGGTAACTGGCAATGCCCTTGAACTCCTGTGCCAAGGTGGGTGTGTCCTGGAAATATCCTGGTTCTCAGAGGAAGGAAGGGCAGTGGAGACTCCAGTGAGAAGCTTTGCCACCATCCAGCTACTGTCCTATCACCACAGCAGGGGGCAGGACACTGCAGTGCTCCAGGACTCTGCCAGGGACTCAGCCTTCATGATTCCAACCATTAAATGAAAGGATGGCTCTGGAGTTTTGTCTTCTTAACATTTAATCCTGCTGTGCTTATTCTTTGCCAAGATATGGGCACAAGTGTGCCTGCCCCAGTTCCTTCATCATGCCTATAGGTTGGAAATAATTTACACTTAATGCTTCTTAAATTCCCAATTTTACATTTTACAAATAACCTCAATTTTAAAATTGCTAAACAGATTGTATCCAGGTTTTGCTTCTCTCTTCAGCCTTTATTAATAATTAAAATAGGCCAGGGACCATTTGCTCGCTTCAGGGCAAAGAGGCACAATGCAGGACCCATCCATACAGCTGAATGCTCTTTCTGTGCACTGTGGCTGAGAGAAAACCATCCACAGGGAACAGTCATCAGCTTGTGGTGCTCCCTGGCTGGTTCAGGATGCTGTTGGGACAGTGCTGATAGGTACAAGCCAGCAATGATGAGGTGCATGTTTAAAACTGAACTTGTGTGACCATGGTTGAAATCCCCTCCAGCCTCATTTTCCGTGACAGTATAGATGTACTTGGGGAGAATTAATTCATCCCCATTTAGTTCTCTAAATCCTGATGCCTTCTAGATACTTGTAGCATGTGCTCCCAAATAGCATGGATAGGAAAAGTTGACAATTTTATTTAATTTATGTCACGACCTGTCTTTTTAATTTTCAACTCATGAACTCCATGGTTATGGTCAAGCTGTGCAAACTTGGCCTGGAAAAGCTTGAGAACTGCATCTGCAAAGGAGAGAAAGAAGAAATGCATAGGCAGATGGTTCAGTGGACATAGAGCACTCAGAGTACAAGGTCTAGGAAAACCTGACCAAATAAAAGTCATCCTGAAATGCAACACCCACACAGCCACTGATGCTTTCACCCTACAGAATCACGTACTATTTTTTTTAATTTTAATTAAAGTGATCTTATCAGCATCCTGAAGAATGAGAAAGCTAATCCGCATCCTCCAATGGTCAAGGACCACAAAGTTTTCTTTAATAGGACTAGATAAGCTTGATATATTGTCAGGAAGAAACAAAGCCACAGAGATCATTATTTTGCTATTTATTCTTCACTAAACACCTTCATGTCCTGGATAGCTTCAGCCATTGCGTGAATGGGGGCATAGGCAGGTGGTTTTCCAGGCAAATCCTGCACAGCCAAAGCCCAAGGGCAGGTTCCTATGGTGACTGAGCACTGTAAGGCTTTTTGCCTGGCTCCCAGGAAGCACTTTGCAAAGCACCAATGAAACACTACTCTGCTTAAAACCTTTTCCACAGGATTTATTCACCTGTGGCCTAGCAAGCAATTAACCAGCTGCATTACTCCTGAGGCAAGTGATAGATACTTGAAGCCTTGAGCATACCTCTATTACTTCTTAGCTGTAAACATTTTTAGGACTCAGGAATTACTAGGGCTGAAAGCTTGGAGATGTATTGTCTGTCATTACCTGCATAATTCTCATTCACAAAAATATAGCCTTACTGAATTTACATAGTTATATTAGGGGTGGCATTCCACACAGCAAACGGATTATACACTGGTGGCAGAAGTGGGTATTAATGTAGTCTATGTAATTAATTGGCAAAAACAATGAAGAGCCTGATTTGATTTCATGTAATTCACAGTCTATATTGTCGAATTCTGAGTTTGTCAGAAAAGGCCCTCCCTGTGCCAGTGAAACAAAAAATATCATCTGTGGTTGGTCCTACTAGTTTGAACTGCAGGGCATCAAGATTTTAGCTCCAGAATTCAACTTCAGACTTTTTCTGTATTAGCTAAAAGGGCACCCAGCACATCTGACAGAGGAGGTGACAGATAAACTGTCCCTGTTTCCCATGTGGGTTCCACAGGAATCCCACCCACTATCAAGCTCCTGCTTTCCTTGCCAGGCAGGTGTCAAGAGATATCTGGAGACTTCAGGAGCCCTGTGTGCTACCATAATCTGCCATAAACACACCCACTTATCCAGCCCCCGGTGTTGGAGACCAGTCACCTCTGGGCTGCCTCTGTCAAATACAGTACAGGACTCACCTGGGACTGTGCACATCAGGACTGCCCCTCACCAGGTCTGCAGCAGAGCTGGGTCTGTTGCTGGAGCCCAACCTGCCTTCGGGTTTTATCTGACCTTTACAAATCGTTCCTGTCACTCTGTGTTAGGAGTCTTCTGAGCTTTGACAGGAAAAACAAGTCACTCTGTGAGCAGCGGGACTAATTGGTCTTTTCCTGTGCTTGAAGCATTCACTACAAAGCTCTTTCTCTCTCCATTCAGTTATCTAATATGGGCTGAACTCAGTCTGCAGCCTATCCCTCAGTTAGGCACTAATGGAGTCAGCTTTCTTTTCCTATTGCTATGAAACCCATGGGAAATAAAGACCTTTACAACCGCTACCTACTGTCCTGTTAATGCAGGGGCTCGTGTAGGTGTTGTACTTGACTCAGCTTATAACACTAGCTTGCCATGAAGGTCAGGGCTCTTTTCTAGGAAGGGAGGATTTCTTAATCATGCTAATTTAAACCATTTTGCTGTACTTCTAATCTTGGTCAGTGCAGGAGAACCTGTCAAAGTGCTCATATATGTAACCAGCACACACAGTATTCAACTGATGTTAGCAGCCAGGAGCACACAGAAGAGCTGCTGAACCACACTGGAATCCTGAAAAGGTTACAGATATCCTGCAAATTGATGCAGCTGAAATTTAATTGTGTGTAACCCTATTTTGCACATAGAATCACAGAATGGTTTGGGTTGGGAGGGACCTTAAAGACCATCTTGTTTCAACTCCACTGCCGTGGTCAGGGATACCTTTCACTAGACCAGGTTGCTCAGAGCACCATCTAGCCTGGCCTTGAACACTTCCAGGGATGGGACATCCACAACCTCCCTGGGCAACCTGTTCCATTGTCTCACCACCCTCACAGTAAAGAATTTCCTCCTAATATCTAATCTAAACTTGCCCTCTGTCAGTTTAAAGCCATTTCCCTCATCCAGTGAGTCCAGATCTTTATAAAAATTCTCTCTCCAGCTCTCTTGTAGCCCCTTTTGGTACTGCAATATACTATCAGGTCACCCAGAGCCTTCTCTTCTCCAGTTATTTCAACATGTTTACAGTCCAGCTGACTCTCCCCCCTGGACTGGCTTTCCATCAGCCACCCTTTGCCTTCAGATACCTGTTCCCTGGGAAGCTTAAAAAGGCCCAGGCTTCAGCAATTAAGACATTCAGTGCTGGTGTTGTATTTCACCATGACTCTTGCTCCTGAAGGACTTTGGGCAACCTTTTGGCCTTCCTCCTTTGCATAAGCAGAACCATGCAAGAACAACAGGAACATGAGAACCTGCACAGGACAGGCTCCCTCAGTCTCAGCTCTCTGGACTTCAAAAGCCACGCGGTACCATGAACCACAGGATGGACAGACAGACAGGAAATGCTACCAACCACAGTGGCTCCTGCCCCCTCAGCAGATTCTTTCCTGCCTTTTCCTGATTCATCACCACCAGCTGCTCACATCTTCATGCACTATCCTGCTCGGCAGCCCTGCTTAGCTTATTCCAGAGGAGGAGTCCTATTCTGAACTTAAACTATTTTTTTCTCTTCTCTTTCTTTCTATTGAGATACACCTTGCTTTGCAAAGGTTATTGTAAAAATACTTTCTAGCAACTAAGTCAACAAGTGCTGCCAGATGTGTCGTACATGGTGATTGTCTGTGATGTTTCCAGAGAAGAGAGCATTTGCTACATCTGAATAGGGTTAGACCTCACACCACAGGTGATGCTCACTGCGTGCATGAAACAGCACAAGACTTCAACCAAACAAGCCAAAAGAAGAGCACTGCAAGCAGTGATCTGAGGTCTTGCATTCCTTTCTCTTGGTTATGGCCCATCATAAGAGTTATTGGCTAATTTCTCAAGAAAAGAAACTGGCATTTTGTTGAGGTTCAGTTAGTTTCATGAAACTTTTGTCCTGGTGTAGATACCACCATCCATGTATTTATACTATCTTGTTTGTTTTCTATGTGCTTCATGTAAACACATAAGCAGGGCATAACTGAAGCTCTTAAAAATAAATATGATGTCCAAGCCCCTTAGAAATCTTCACACTCTGAGATCACACAGGAAGGGGCACCAGAGAGATGCCTCACTCTGGTCAAAGCCACCCATCCCCAGGGATGACCAAGCACCTCAGCAGTGTTGTAGGCAGGAAGATACCCCACCAAATCCCAGCTGTTAGTTTTACACTGACCACAGATGTGGGACTGGTAACTAAAGAGTAATCTTTATAGGAACAGGCACTCACTCCCTCTTTTTCTCCAGCAGTGATGCCAGCTGCTGTGACTGTACTGAAGATTGAACACAGATTCTTTCAAACATATTTCTTTTATCAATTATGTGCATATATACACACTTTTGCTGTAGGATGGTAAAAACATTTTAGCCCTGTCTCTACTAAATCTTCAACTATTACTGTAAGGCAAAGTTTTTTTTCTCTTAATAAAAAAAGATCATAGAAACACAACTTGGTGGAAAACAGCATTGCCACACAGAAGATCCAAAATGGATTAGTTGTATACTAGAGAATCACAGAACATTAGGTAGGAAGGGACATCAAGGATCATCTGGCCCAACTTTTCTTGGCAAAAGTGTGGTCTAGACAAGATGGCTCAGTATCCTGTTGAGCTGCATTTCAAAAGTGTCCAGTGTTGAGGAATCTACCACTTCCCTAGCGAGATTATTCCAATGCTTGTCTAGACTGTAACACATCTGTTTCTCCAGGAGGAGGCTGTGGGAAACTGTATCAAAAGCCCTGGAGAAATCCAGGTAAACAATGTCCACTGCCTGCCCCACATCAACAAAGCAGGTTAGTTTGTTGTAGAAGGCAATCAGGTTTTTCAAGCACAATTTGCCTGTGGTGAATCTGTGCTGGCTTTTCCCAATAACATGTTTTATCTGACTTGTGATATCCCCCAAGGGGTATTCATTCCATAACTTTCCCAGAGACAGAAGTAAAAATGGCACCAGCCAGTTTTCTTAAACTCTCAGGTTATTATTAGGACCCATCATGTGTAGGGGACCAGCTCCTGTAGTAGTTCACAGACCAATTCTTCCCTCACTGATGGTGGGTCTGTGTTCACATCAGCCTGTGCTTTTCTTCCCAGGGCCTGAGGTCCAGCAGTGCTGGTAAAGACAAGCTGAAGAAAATATTGAGAACCTCTGCCTTTCCAGTGTTACTTGTGACCAATTCACCTCTCCTCCTGGACAGCAGGCCAATATTTTCCTTCTGTTTACACTTGTTGTTTATATGCCTGGAGAGCCCTTTCTTGTAGGTTTTGACAACTCTGGCCAGTTTCAATTCAATCTGAGCTTTGTTTTTCTAACTGCATGTCTGCATGCCCTGGCAATGCCCTTGCAGTTCTCAATGGATATTCACCTGCTTTTCCATCACTGGTAGGCCTCTCTTTTGGTTTTGAGCAGTCTCAGAAGCTCACAGTTAAGTCAAGAGGGTCTCTTGCTCTGCCTACTTCCTTTGCCTTTAGAAAGGATGGACTGCTTTTGTGTTTCCAGGAGAGCATTCTTGAAAAATTCCCCACACTCGCTAGCTCCTTTATCTTCCATGGAAGCTTCCTATGGATTCCCTCCCAGGTGAGCTCTAGGTGAGCTTAGTTTGCTCTTCTAAAGTCTAAAACCTTTGTACTGCCCAATAAAGATATCTGCACCAAACTCCTGGAGGGGGGTGGCTGCTGGAGCAGCCCCAGCAATGCAGGATGCCAAGTGACAGACCTGGCACAGGAGCTCCCTGAGGCCTGGCAGAGCTGTGTCCACAGAGGAGCAGAGAGGGATGAGGGAAGTGCCCAGCACAGAGATCTGCCCCAAGCATGGCAAAGCCCAGCACCACAGCCTGCAGGGCAGTGAAGGCTCCTGGGCTGGGGGTCTGTCTGATGCTGCAGCCCTGTGGAGGAAGGGAAGGGACAGTGGGAGAAAGGCAGCCACCCAAAGACAGGGCCAGGAGGCAGCAGGACCAGCAGAGAGCTATCACAGCAGGTCCATGTGTGGGGGTCCAACACACGGATCCTTCTGTGTCAGCACACATGGATTCTGACACATGTGTTCCCACCAGGTTTGTGCCCCCACGAGAGCAGCCAGATTGGTGGGATCTCAGGGTGAGACTTGCTCAGGAGGACAGACAGGAACCATCTAGACAGGGTGCCAGTGAGGCCATGGGACAGCATGGTGGCAGCGGCCCTGGGAAGAGCTTCTCTTGTCCTTGGGGAACCTGTCCCCGTGCTACTAGTTGGGAATGCAAATATCAGGCCACCCCTTGGAATGTGACCATGCTCTTCCTCTTGAAGGTGTCCAGGGGGCAGCAGTGGGGTATCAGAGACCCTCAGCTCTGCCATCATCTCCAGACTCTGCAGGGACCAACCTTCAGATGTCCCCTCTGTACTATATAGCAAAAGGTCTTCTGAAAATGTATCTTTGTTCTCTGTAATAAAAAAGGGAATATTTGGCTGCAATATTATCATTACTATTAAGGAGGGCAGGGAAGGATGCAAGGGGGGCTGAGAAAGGTTCAAACACTCATTCCTGAAACTTCAGAGTACTTTCTGCCTCCTTAGCTGTGATACAGTCCTTGTGAGCCTGAAGAACCACAGCACAGAAGGCTGTGTAACTGGCCTCTGGAAGGGAACTTCCAGCAGTGCCCTGTGAAGATTGTACCATGGTGTTTCTCATTGTTCATACCTTAATTAACATGGATGAATGCAATGGAATGGTGCGGGAGGATTCATGGGAAGACAAGCAAACTTCTCAAGAGGCAGTTCTGAAATAACATGCAAAGTGTCCTAGCTGCCCAGAGGAATTGTGTTATGCAGGATTTATTTTCCCATTTACGAAATTGGGGTTCAGTGTAGGAATCCACTGCATGGGATCATTTCAGATCTCCTTTTTCTCTAAAGTGTTTTCTAGATCAGTACTAATGTCTCTTTGCTCAAGGCAAAGTTGGAGTTTATGTTGCCTCATGCAGAGAAAACGTGAGGAGCCTGAGGTAACCTTCTATTTTCTGAAGGTAGGAAAGGGGAGGGATGGTCTGAAATGTACTACTGGGGTAGCAGGGAAACAAGCTGGAGCAGGTATTAGAGGCAGCAGTGCTCGGTGAGCAGGGAAATTAGCTCGATGCACAGCAAACCTGCACTTTCTCAGAGCAATACAGCTTCTCACATTACGGCATTGCCTAAGTTCCTACTCCAGCCTAAATTGCCTTTTCCAAACAAGAGCCAGGGCAAGGACATGGCTTCAGGAAGCAGAATGGAACCAGAGAAGCTGGCTGAGGATTCGCAGCTTCAGTTCCAAAACACAGGGACATCACTTTCAGCAAAACCAGGAAGCTGCAGTTCCTTGTTCCCAGTGCCCAGTTCTCCTTGATGTACTCAATAAGCAGCTGGAGTCTAAAGGAGCCTCACTTACTTATGTGAAAAAGACTTTGTTGGTTGCTGACTTGCCATGGGACATGTGACACAGGCCTGAAGCAAATCAGTAAATACAAAAATTTTCTCTTGAGAAGGCAAGGGTGGGGCAAAGGACATGGTAATTACATGTTCTCCATGAGTGCTGCTTTTCTTCCCTTGCCCAAAGCAGCTTTGGAGAAAGCATTTTTAATTGTGTATCTTTCATTTGCACTGCCTTCCCTCCCCCCAGTAAATATTCCCATTAAGAACATTTGTCATTTTTCCATGGAATCCAACAGCAGTGAGGGTACAACAGAATCCATGATTGGTGAATGATGATCTGGGACGCTCTCCTGGGAGCCCTGAAGCATGTAATGTGGCACCAGCAGTTTTCAGAGACCACAGCTTGATGCAGAGTGGCCCTAACATGACATATGTTCCCAGGGTTATGCTGCTGTCCTCTTTCTCCTTCTCCTCTAAGCTCCCCAGCATTACTACCTCTGAGAAGATCTGGAGAGCAGGATTTGGAAACTGAGTAGAGGATCCAAACTTTGCTGAAACCTACGCAGAATGAGACATATCAAGAGAAGGACTACAATGATGGATGGTAGATTTCTATTGAGTAAAAAGCAAGAGAACTTTAGCTGTCACCTTGGCAATGAGCAAGGGTGTCCTTGTCCTTCCCAGGCCTGAAGTTGTTAGCCCTAAGTCCTCACCTGCTTTGCCACAAGTAGCAATTTTTTGGCTAAACACTGTAACTGTGTGAGTACCCCTTCCCCGGCATGACCTGATGTTTTAGAAACACTGCCTGACTCGACTCTACTGTAAGACCTCTGTAGACCATGATCCACGGAAGTAGGGGAGGTAGAGGAGTGCCAGAGGAAAAGCTGCAATGCATCTTGAGAGCTGTGTGCTGCACAGTGCTGAAGGAAAATGGAACAGAAACCCAACTTCTCGGTAACAAGCAGCAGACTCAAAGGCCCTCAATGTTTGCCTGTGCTTTTCCCATAGACATGTTTTTACAGCTGTGGTTAATGTGTGACTAATCCTCACTGTGGAGTAACCACACAACCACTCCTTAGAGCAGTGCAAGCACACAGAATCGCCCTTCTGCAGGAGGGGTTTGGGTTGGAAGTAGTGATGGTAACATCTGAAAAGAATACTCAAACTGACAACACTTCTGAGCAGGGCTCTAATCATTTATGTCATGCCTCAGAAACTTGGAGCCAGGCTGCAGAGTACATATATATACATATATATATAACAAAAAAGACAAACCACCTCCTGAGAACAGTAAACAGTTTTGTTCTCAGGCGGCTGCTATCAAACATTAACAGCCCTATTTGAGCAGGAAGAGCAGACTCAACCAGCATTTTCAAGAGCACATGCACTCTGTATTTTCCTCCAGTAGTACATAAATAATGGTAATAATAAAACCACATTTTCAATCTGAATAAAAGGCAGGTAATGTAGCTCCAAAACAGCCGTATTTCCCCTCTGTGCCACCCTGAGAACAATAAAACTTCAAGAAGTCCTTCTTGACCCATTGCTCTGTGTTATAAAGATTGAACACTGAACTGCTGTTTCAAGGTATTCAAAAAGGCAACTTCAGGCTTGAATGAGAAATGACTGATTCTTCCATCATCGGGCTGTGTGCTGTGTGTAGCTGCATGTACAGTCCTACTCACTCCACGTGACAGTCCCTGAAGGGCTGCCCAAGCCCTGGTGTCCATTTGGAGCCAGGCTTTGAAGACCTCTGACCACAGAGGGTGGATAACTGAGGCGATTTCTGACTGCTATCAAAGGCAGCTTTTGAGATTTCCCCCAGGTGTGGCTGGATAAGTGATTGGATGGGCTATCCATTCCCTTGATTGGATATATGCCAACCTTTTCTTTGTATGTAAAATCTGCTTTATTTTGAGGACTTCTAGTCTGTGGGGAGGTTGTTAAAAGAAAGTAATGTTCTTTTATGGCCTTTTGAAATTATTTCAGTCTTAATTCCAGTTGGTTTGATTTTGTTCTGCACAGACATCCTAAGTTTCAACACTTCTAAGCTTTCCTCAGCTTTGTATAAGGCAGTCTGTGTGTATCTGTTAAACTAAACTACGTGATCCCTTTCAGTCACACATTGGCTGGTCACACACTGGCTCATGTGGTAGGGAATAGGATCCAGCACACCACCTGAGCACCACAGCAGGTTCATGAACTGCATGTGCTCTTGCTTAGGAAGGCAGAGCTGCCTGAAGCATCTCCAGAGGAACAACCCCTTGCCCTCAGCATATACTACTTCCAAATCTGATAGGAGTCAGGTGCCAGAAAAGAGAAAAACCCATTCAGAAAATGCATTTCTCAGCTAGTGCTGAGTTTCTGTTTGCTCTCAAACCCTGTCATTTCAGAAAGAGATGTAACCTGGTTTACTGCACAAGGAAAACCCCCAGCCAGCCAGCCAAGGCAAGAGTTCCCAGGCTTTATTTAAAGGCAGAAATGCACTGGTGGCATTAGCCTAAGTTTCCTCCAGGCTTCCCCACTCCTTTCCTCGGTGTCCCTGCCCTCACCTTAATCACCTGCAGCAGGCCCAGCTCTCTGTACAGAAGGAATCTAGCAGGTTTCTACCTATGACTTCCAGAGGTAAGGCAGGTGTGATAGGTTTTGGTGGTGGATTTTTTGAGGCTTGGGGTTTTGTGATTGTTTTTCTCTGCACACTATTTGGAAATAAATGGCTTATCACAGAAGTACCAAAGTTGGAGGACCCCTGGACTGGTGGTGCATCTTAAGCATACCTCTCTCTCCCACACAGGTTATCAGGGGTCAGGAATGCTTTGATGGTTGGCTCAGACAAGTAGGGGTTCATGCTGAGGACGTTTTTATACAACAAAGTCACATGGCTTTGGTTAAACTAGAACGGCTGCGCTCTGAGACTCATCATCTACCCTAATGCTAATCTTTACTTTTAAATAATGCCTATTTACTCCTTGCTTTATGCCATTTTGAAGAATTTTCTACTTTTAAAAGCACTCAAACATTTTCTGACTTTTTGAAATACAGTGATTGCCTTCCCTAGTTCATGTTTCAATTTCTCATTAGCACATACTTGGTCTCTGTTCTTTGCATAGACTACTGGTTCAAAGATGTCCCACTGGCTCAGGAGCATCATATACTATAACCGTCCTGAACATCAAACTTTGTATTCAATCCATTTTGATCTTCAGTTCCCCTCCCACCAACTGAGAATTTTCAAGATTTTGAATTATCTTAATGTTTACACTTGCCAATTTCTTCTTTCCTTTGGTCCCATATTATTCTTTAGCCTAAATTACTCATCCCCATTCTTTTTACTGTCCTGTGCCACAACAAGCTTGCAGACAGCAATTGCAGGCCCTGTCAGGCTGTGTTTTCCTGAGCTGAACAAAACACTGTTATTTTACTGTGGGAAGAGACTCTGTACTCCGGCATCATTTTAATTGCTTTTCTTCTGTTCCTTCCCAGCATGAATAAATTCTGGAGCATGCAGGTGATTGTAAGCAAAGGGCTCACTAGTTCTTTGTGTAGCAATACCCATGATGCCAACAATTCTCCCTACCTGCTGGTTACTGCATCCTGTATTTACTTATTTTTTCCTTTCTTACAGCCACATAACACATTAATTATTCTAAAATTGACTAATTCACCTAGCCCTTCCTTCCTCTCTTATTCCCTTTTTTTACCCTCTCCAAGCTTGACCTGGTCCTACTGAAGTTGATCCTAATTGTTACTTATCAGAACATTAAAATATTCTACTCGAAGCTGTCAAGAATGCCCAAATTCCCAACAGCAAATGTAATTCTGCATATTCCCTTCCATTTAGATAGTATTTAGAAAGATGTTACCGGAATGAGGTCTTTTCTCCCTATTAACTCTCTGCCTTGCAAAGCCTGCTGCTCCTTAGCCCATTCCTCACCACATTACAATTCTTCCACTAATCCCCAGCTTCCTCCTTTTGATTATTCTTTTTCTGTGTGGCACTGATAACTTGCTTTAGTGAAGTTCAATTATAAAACATTGCCTTTGACTGAAAAAACTGCTAGCAGAAAGTAAGGGATCTGATTAGTCTGTCACAATCTTCTTTTGGTGAACCTATTTTATGTTTTATCAGCATCTTACCTTTTAATTCCTTTATCCATCAAATCCTTTTGAAAGACCCTGCATACTGCAGAGGCCACACCTTTTTCTTCCTCATCTTCCCTTAGTGAGGACACTGCACTTCATTTTCTGAAATAAAATTGCTGTCTTCTAATTTGACAAGCTTATTAAAAATTCTGTCCATCAGGCTTCCAGTTTTATGAGCTAAGCACCACCCCAGAATGCCAAGTAACTATTTGGTTTTGAGCCTCTATCTCATTTCCTGCATATTTAACAGGTTGGCTTTTGCTTGGAATATTTAACTTTGCAGCTACCTCAAACAGAGCAAATTTCACCCTGCACCCTTTAATCCACAGCTCACTTTCATCAATATACATGCTAGTCCTGATGAAGACTCAGATAAGGCATTTATGAAATGCCTGAAATAGTTTTTCTTCTCAGTACCCCTGTAGAGTGGCCCTCTTTTTTTTCATGTTCTCTATTTCAATTACAAGATTATACAGCCTTTTAGATTTGCTTTAGCTTCCTTTATAGGCTCTAATACAACCTGACAAAGTGAGAATTGTGAAAAGTCCTCCTTCTCTCATAGTTTGCCGCCTTTGACATTCGGTGCATTTACACCCTCCAGCTCATTTTTCCAGAACAAAGAAGGGGTCAAGTTTTTCTGCCAGCCACATTCTTTGCATCTCACTTGTGAACAAGAGCAAATGTGATAATTGCTCCAGCATGGATGAAGAAGAAAGTCAGGAAGCACAGTGAACAGAAATGTGACTCGGGAAAACCCAGGCTAACCTGTGCCAAAGTACAGAGGCAGACCAGCCCTCCTGTAGATTATTCACTCTTGGTACAACAAAGTTTCTCTCAAGTGCACACCAAGGATCAGACAAGTTTTCACACAGAAATTTCCCACTTCCCTCAGCAATTCATTTTATTCCCTCCCTGCCATCTTAATTTCCCACAGTATTGCTGATTAGAAAAGTGGAAGCAAAAGCCTTGGTAAACCCCCAAGGAAGAGAATTCATAGCTGGCAAGGCACGTCAACACAAACGAGACAGCTCTCATCTTACACGAGCCTTTTACCCAGTTTAAGGGACTGGCAAAGTTGACATGAAGTTAGAAAGCACTTTCCAGCTTTGTTTAGCTATGGAAGCAAGTCTTCTAAACTCAATCCTTCAATCCTTTTGCCTGATCTCACAACTTTCTGATTACCAAGATTCCTCCCAATTATTTTTGTTGGTAACCACAGGCCCCATGGTTCTAGTGTAAGCAAGATTATAAACTCAAAATACAGTGGCTAGTTTACAGAACAAAAATAAGTTTCTTACAGTCCAAAGCCTTGCAAAAGAAAGTAATTGTAAAGCTGCAGTAAGGCCCACTAAGAGCAGATCTTGACTTCCCTGTTTTGTGAAGGACATTTTCCTCTACTTCTGTGTTCTCCATCTCCTCCCACACAAGCCAGAGTGTCCCACAGTAATGGATGTTGCACAGCAGAATACAAAGGACAGGCCTGCTCTGTTCTCCCCGCCGGAAGTATAAGCTCCAAACCTGGCTTGGAAAGCAGGTTTTAATAGAAGGAGTTGGAGATGCCACTCCTGCAGTCCTCCCTGCTCTCAAACTCCTGAGAGCAGAAGACAGGTAGCAAGAGGAAGCCCCGGGGGAAGGTTTGCAACTTTATTCACCATTCTGGGGATGGTGACATACTATACAAGCAAGCAGAGGTCCCAAAACCAGAACAAAATGTTTCAGAGCTCTAACAAAGATTTCATTCAAGTCTCCACCACAGCCCATTTATCCCACCAGTGCCTCTGGGTAGAGCAGCTCCCTGCAAGCAGGATACCCCAGGCAGGGGCAGAGGGAAGCAGGCTGTACTCTTACCCCTCAAATGCTGAGCTGAATCCCCTTATCTCTAGCCCCAAAATTCACACTTCTGGAATCCAAATTCCTTAAAGACCTAGGCAGTCTTAAAAACCAAACTTAAGACTATTTTGTAAAGTATTATACAGGTCAATGTTCACTGATCAGACGCTTTCTTGCCAAAATGCCATTTATTGCAGTATACCTTTACATGGCATACACATAACCGAATGCTGCATCTTCTGTTAGAATTCATATTTCATTTGTACCACTTAAATAACACAGAATGTCATGTTTGTTTCACAAACTGTCAGTTAAGACTACCAAAATATACAGTTTTTTTTCCTTTCCCCCTAACATGGTTGTGAGGTACAACTGAAGTTTACTACTTTATCTTCCTGTGCTTTACAAGAACCTTTTCTTAGATAGACCTATCAAACAACATGTCTACATTCCTATACAAAGCAAAGAATTACAGCTGAAATTAACACCATCTGGTCATTGCATTAACCTATAAAAATTCATTCAGTTAAAAAAAAATGGAAACAAAAAAAAACAAACAAAAAAACCACAATGGTCATTGCAGCTTTACTTAAAAACAGCCAGCTACATATATGCACAAGCTCTCCATGTGCATAAAGAAGAGTTTGGAATCAAGAAGTTTTGGGTTCTTTTCATGGGTTTGCAGAGAAGGCACCAATTTTAGCTGCATAGCAGCTCAGGAGTGTTTTATACTTCATTTAAATTACACAGGTTTTTAAGTTTGACTGTTAAGGTGCAACATTTATATCAACTGTTGCAATATTCTCCAGTATTCTCCGATCATTCCCTCTGGCTCAACAGTACAAATATTTACATCAGTTGTAAACACTCCTCCACCCATCCCATACCTTCTGCACTGAGTGACGAGGAACTGAACTGGCAAGAAGCTACCCAAAGGCAGAGCAGAAGTAAGGCTTTGTACAGAACACCATACTTGTCTTCTCACTCGGTTTGAGATACTCTGGAGAGTTCCAGACCCTCAGTGAGGCCTCAGTGCCTGGCATCTGACAGCACACTGACCACACACAGCTTCAGGCATCCAGACTTTTCCCAGGAGGTGCTTTTAGGCCCTTACTAGTCTGACATCCCTGGAGTTGCTTCTCTCCAAAGTGCAGGAACAGCTTCTGAAGAGCCATTCCGGAGTAGCGAGAGTCAAGCACACAAACTGTTGTCTCTGTTTAAGGCCATCCCCAGGCTCATTTTCAGAGGCTTCTCTACTCCTCGGCTGCAAAGTCAGGACGTGCTGCTTTCTGCCTCCCACCCCTGCGTGCCAAGGCGTTCCGTGGCACAGATGGCAGACCAAATTGCAAGTCAACCACTGTGAACAGCGTGTGGAGACTCAGGTGCCACAACACGCCATGGGTCACCTGCCGACGACACGGCAGTGCAGGGTAAGATCATTAACAGCATGACAGCCCAGCCTTGATTTGGCACCTAACAAAGGGAATGTCTGAGATGAGACTGCTTAAAAAAAATCTACTTCTTACCTAAGCCTTGACAGAGCAAGAGGGTAGTGGGACAGTCAAACACTATTGGTAAAATTAACTCTACTTAGTTTTGGGGTTTGTTTCTTGTTAGTGTTTGTACCAACTTCTTGGGAGCTGGTTCTGAGTATGGGATAATGCTTCCAAAATATAAGTTATTCTAAGCCATGTGACAGTCACTTGTTCACCCTGCCCCTCATACCAACTTTCACTAGAAATCATGTTCAGCTTGATGTTTCACAGGCATTAAGTGCTCCAAATACAGCGGTCATGAAGAGCTAGAGCACTGCAGTGTATCAAATGTCTGCCCAGCACAGTCACTTGTTACACTCAAAACACATCTATGAGTTAAACAGGAAGGACCTCTGCTATACAGAATTCGAGCACTGATAATTGTTTATTCTTGCTAGCCCTTTCCCTAAATATCAATAGTTCTATACATACAGTGCTCCCTTGTCTTCTCCCCACTGCCTGTCCCAGAAGTCTCTAGATAAACCAAAGTGAGTTTAGGAACTTGCAGTCCCAATTCTGTTTGAAAAAAAAAATAAAAAGCTGTGCAAGAAAGCGGGGAATGTTCAATGAATCCAGATCTACTTTGTAGTTACAAGATTTCCAATGGCAAAGTGGTAAGGGCAAATAACCCAATGATCATATGGCTTAAGTTTAATGCAAAGCACACTAGGAGGTCCACGTGCAGGGAGAGAAGAGTCCAAGAAAGATGGAATAAGAAGTGTCCTGAAGATCAGTGTTTATGCATAGAATTCTTCTTGTTTGTGTGGTTTTTGGTATCCTCCGTTAGACTGTTTTGGTTCATCCAGTGAATAACTGCCTTCGTCCTTTTTCTTCATTCTGTACAGCATAAATGCAACTAGAAACACTGCAAACACCAAGCCTACTAGTCCTCCAGCAATAACACCTAGAAGGGGAGAAAAAACACACAAATTACTCCAGATGCTACACCACATAATGCTACTATGATTTTAAGTTCCAGATTGTTCCTTACTATCCCTGATTCAGTGACTTCCAGAAATTAACTTGTCCCTCTGTCCCCTCCCAAATGTCACCCTGCCATTACCAAGCACATGCTCATCTACACCAGCCAGTCCCAAGAACACAGATCTCCCAACAGGCCATGCTGCAAAACACACAACATTCTGGTGTTCAACCCTAATAATTTGACCCAGACAGCAATAGAGCAATTTTACTGCGGTTTCTGAGACAAGTGAAGGAATAGGTTTAAGCATAAAGTTGCAGATAAAGCGGCCACTGCTGGCTGGTATTATCAGGCTAATATTTGTCCTTGTTAGGGTTTTGAGAACACAATCATGAATCACCACCCTCATTTCAGAGGTCTAACATTAGACATTGGCTTCCATGCTCAGAGATGCATTTGCAAAACTGCAGCTTTTGCTGCCTGGAGACTCCTACAAGAATCTGCTTTTACCAACTAGAAATCCAGAATATCTGGTACCTCCAAGAACTTCTTTTCTGTCCATAATTCCTGAGGCTCCTGCTGCTTTGGCATTCCTCCCAGAGTCAGCCAGTACTTCTGAGTTCTGGGTGGGGACCAAATCCTCATCTTTAGTCAAGATGAAGTCTCCCTGTTGGAACGCAAAAGGCAGGTTATTCATGTTTCTCATCATGTCTGTTACTGCAGTCTTTCCACAGCTTTGTTTTTTCTTATCGAAAACCCTCCACCAATGCAACCTATTAAATCAATCATTGTTTTTGACAAATTACTACCCTTTCCTGTCAAACCAATATACTACATAATACTAAATCCATCTCCCTAGAAAAAGGGTGTGAAAACTATTAGTCCTCACCGGGTCTCCAGAGCCATCTTCAGAAACCTCCTCTTGTGTAGGAGCAACATCCTTTGGAGCTGTTGTCGTGGGGATGGCAGGAACATCTCCCTCATAATGGACAGTAGAGTGGGGCTCAGGGATGTCTTTAGTGCCTGGAACATCAGAGCTGGTGATTTTAGGTTCGAGATCATGGACCACACCTGAGGCTTCTGAAGGAGTTACATGAACCACTGAAGGAGAGTGAGTAGTGGGACTTCTCACTGTTGTTGTGGCCACATCACTTGTTGGTTTCCCATCAGGTGAGCCCAGGATGGCTCCTTCATCCTTCACAGATACAACTGGTTCCTCTGTCACTAGATTACTAGTTGCAGAGGGAGATACTGCTTCCTTTTCAGTTCGGCTCTCAATCCCAGGAAACGGCTGTTCACTGAGATCTACTGGTGCTGTCGGTACTGAGGAATTAGTTGATTCTCCCTGGATTCTCCAGGTGTGAGACAGGTCAGTCAGGGGACCTGCAAAGCAAAATAAAAGTATTATCCTTGGTCAGTTTAGAGACCTATGAATAATATCTTCAGGACACTGGTCTAAGAAAGATGCCTAACCTGCATAGTCAAGTTTCATAATAACAGCAGTTCAGTTTGTAATTCCTCATCCTTTTCAGTGGAATAAGGAAGGGACAGACCAACCTGCTATTCAGCAAGACTTTGTTAGTCATCTGCTTCTCCCCAAAGCAAAGGTGCCAGTCTATTTGCAGTGAGGTTGAGGTGGGGGAAGTCTGCTTTCAGTACACTGGTTCCTCAGGGTGGTTATCTGACTCTTTTCCCATAAACATTTTTATTTGATTCAGAGCAGTCACACCTTTAGTCACTAGCACATTTGGCATGGACTTCAGGTTGTTATTTCTGCAGAATTTAATCTAAAATACAAGACTGTGGCCGGAAGGAAGCAAAAGGATGCCATACTTCAGCTTTCAATAGCTTGCTCTTTTCTAAAATCATCTCCTCAACTTCAGTACTGAACATCAAAGACCTGTCTCGTGTAGTTTAGCAATCATTTTGGTAGACTTTTTCCTCACCCTAAAATCCCTTTATTCTGCTTATAAAAAATTATTGCCCATGGGAACACGCACATCTGATGACAGATAAAATTTGCACTTGATGTATGCTGGCAGGTCAGGGTTTACACACCCTCAAATGGTATCTCCTACAAGCTCATAAAGGCCCTTCTTATGGTCTCTCTTCCCCATGAAAAAAGAATCACTCCAGTTCCATAACATTCTTCACACAACATCTCACATTAGCAGTCACATGGAGTCTACCTGCTTCTGTTCCCTTTCAAGTCTCCCACAACTCATTTTCTGCTAATTGTTAGTATCTCAAGCAATATAAGATTAATAGATTAGTCTCTTTCTGTTCCCAACTCTCATCCACTGGGGCAGAGGTGTGTGTTTATGATTTCTTCCTCCACCCCCCCTCACTTGGATGTTCATCAAGACCTCAGTTGCCACATTATGAAAGGATCAAGCATTAACAGTACAAGTGCTAATAACTCACCTGCACCTGAACCTGAGAATGCATCATCTTCATCACCAGATGAATCAAGATCTTCAGGAGGAAGATTCAAATTTGTAGTTTGCTTTAAAGAGAAGGGGAAAAAGGTGTGTCAGTGATGAGATTAAAGTTATGATATTGCCCGTGCAGAATCCTCTAAGGGTTCCTGGATGTTACACAAACTTTCGTTGTTCAGACTACATTTTTTCATCTCTCATTCCAGCCCTCCTCCCAGAAAGAGTAGTTCTGGTTAATCCATTTGGTACTGGAAAGGTCAGTCTTGCTGCCTCCTTTTTCTCCACTGCTTCCAGGCTACACTTGCTTTGGGAAAGAGGAAAGCAAGGAATCCATTCAGACTGCATCCTGGTAGCAGGAGATGCTCAGTCCTTACACAACATAACCAGCCTGTTTCAGGTGCTAGCTACTCATATTTTCCCTATATGCCAACCATTTCATCTGCACATTACTGCATTAATTCTGAGGAGCAGAAAGGAACGGGAGACAAAGTAGTTTGGCTTCTCTCCCTTTCCGAGCCCCCCGAACACTGTTCATGTATCTGAAACTACAACATTGTAACTAGAAGTAGAATGAGAGTCCATTTTTATAAGTGTGGGCACTCAAACTAAGTCCAGAGATAGCAGTCAGCCTTTCCTGCAGAACAAAGCCCTGAGTTTTCTCCATTTACACTCCAGGGAGTGCATTAACCAGCATGGAAGTTCAGTTGCTGAAACAAGAGGCCAAACCTCTATTCTATGGCACTTGTTTGTCATAGCACATAACATTCAAAACTCTTCAGGATCTCCAAAGAAGATAACACTATTTTAGTATTTACTAATTACAGAGAGATTACTTCATGAATCTTGTTGGCCTATGCTATGTACACTTACTGCTCCTATCGGTACAACACACCTGACTCTCAGCTCATGAATAGCCCCCAGGTTTATTTCTGTAGGGCTACCATTACCTAAACAGTCATTCGCCCTTCTCAGATTTCAAACCGAAGCCCTATGAGTTCCAAATTTCATCTTTTCCTACATTCCCTGTTTTCCCAAATTTTGACTTCTATCCCATCCTCACGATGCCACTGCCACCCCTTTCCAGCTCTGCCCCATCTGCAAGTTCAGATGTCATATTGCATCATCCAAGCTGTAGGATCCCTGGCATACCAAGGAGTGGGACATCTCATTTTATTATGTGAAAAAGGAATATACGTTTTTCTCAGCTTTCCCCACTAGCCCACTGTATTTCTCAAGTTTGCATTAACAGTTTCACTTAAAAATCCATGTAACACTTATTTTCATCCCAAAAGTCAGCCAGCACTCTCATGTACTCTCAAAGCAACACGGCTCTGCCCTTGTCACTTTATTACCTACAATGGATGTGTTTATTGGCCTTATCTCTTTTTCATTCTTTTTAAGACACCAGATTCATGCAGTTTTCTCTTCTTTAACACCTTATCCGTCCCCCACTTTTCCACAGAGCAAGTAGTTTCCAAGGTGGTTAACTATCTCATAAGATTCCACCTCTCTAAAGACAAGTATCCAAGTTGCCACCAACCTAATCAGGCCCAAGATCTTACCCCTTTTAGGCAATCATTGTAGTTATTTTTTTTTAAATAAAAAAAACCCTCTCATACAGATGTTAAACTTTTTAGCAATTCCCTTCCCTACTAAAAATAAACCGCTAAAATACTGTTCCTTAGGGCTTCTGCAAGCATATTTCTAAAGTAAATTGCCCTTCGATCTCTTGCTTAACTGCATATCATGAGGTAATTGGGATTTTTAGATTTGTCCCTACTTGTTTGCACTGTGCTTTTGCAGTCTTCCACAGAAAGTAGGTCAGATAAGTACTTCCCGTATGTTTTCCTTCTTGTGTTGAAGGGTGGTGACTCACACAAGCTGATCTCACTACACTTCAAATATTAAAGAGTATGAACTGTTGGTGCATAAAGAATAAAGAACGGCCAGGCTTTCCAAACTCGGCTCCCTCGCCCTTTCCATTACATTCAGAAGCTAGCTAAGGCTTCAGAAATTGCACCATTTTTGTTGATGGGAGGTTGGGGAACATTTTTCTCCCTCATTTCTTGCACTAGCAGTGGCAAGCACAACCCTTTGTTCTTCCACTCAGCATGGTTGAGTGCAACAAGGGGACACGCTGCAAAAGGGGAAAAGGGGGTGTGTGTGTGCGCATTCTCCTACCAGTGGGAGGACTCTACATTGAAACAGCTAGAAGCCAATCTCTCCAGCTTTTAATTGAAGAAAGGGACTGCCAGTACAGTTTAAGATTATGTCACCATACACCTTTTGCTAGGATCAAGACCAAGTTCCCACAAATCTGAGTCTTCAGGGGTAGCTCATACAGGATTTCCAAGAACACTTGGATAGACTGATGGTCTGCAGAGCTTAAATTCTCCTGAAAGTATCATAGACTAAAAAAAAATGAAATAACTCTCTATCTTGACTATTGAGCCTGCACCCCTTGCCCTTTTGGGGTTAACAGGTGAGGCTTGTTCAGTCATGCCATGCTTCCTTTCTTGTTGTTGAGTGCGTCCAGCCACCCTACCCTTACACTTCCCCTCACTCCTGAGCTCTGAGCCTCTTTTGAGGCTGCTGCATGTTCTGCTTCTCCATAACCTTTGTCATGTACTTGTTTGAATCCCAGTTTGATTTCTGTATCTGAGGAGGGATAGCTAGGTCCTCCTCAGAAGAGGAAAGCCCAGTGCAGCCCAGTTAAACCAATGCAGACCCATGCTGTTCCAGTGCAGAGGTGTCCAGGTGCTGCTCAATACCCCCCCTGCAAACATGAAGGCAGACTTGAAACAGTCCCTGCCCCCTGAGGTTGGCTGCTACACTTAAGAGAATAATAGAAAACATGAATCAGGACTAATAAAGTCTGCTTTCCACAGCTGTATATGAGAACTTAGTGCAGTCCCACCACATGTGTCCTACTACTTAGTTGTTCGAAAGGTTCTTGTCCCAGTGCTGCTCCTCTGGCATTGTAGCATCTCCCCTTGAGCAGGCAGTTCAAGGGTTAGGATCAGAGAGAGTTTCTTTGTCCCAAATACTCAATGGACAGTATAGGGTTATCCATGTCTGGATAGCAGTCAGAATACCCACAAAGTCATGTAACTTCATTACATCATCTAATTTCATGACATATGAGCATTAGGGAACGTTTACCAATTTATGTAACTGTATGGCTATATAAAGACTATATTTTTTGCTGCCCAGATTACACATTCAATGGGTATGAAAGGCAGTAACCTCTCCTTATGGCACCACAAAATCTAAGTACTGCAGAAAGGTCATGCTTCTATAATGATCTGCTGCTGAAGGATTTCAGACACAGCAAGGTTAACATAAAACACTGTCTCAGGACAGCATCAGAAGGGATTGAACTAATTTTGGTTTGCATCAGGAAGATGGACTGTGCTGTTCAAACAACAAACACCTCATGGTCAAGGCTTTTCCATGACCTTTTACTGCAGCTGAGTTACACCAATGGGAAAGGTTTTGATTAGCCAAGAGGATTAGGGGCACAGAACAAAGGTTGAATCACCAGGTTGTGCTATCATACGAAAGAGCTGAAAATAAATTCCAGCTTAAAACAAGCTAACTCTACCAATAACTCTGCATTACTTTAGCTCAAGATTTTATATCAGATTGCTCAGTATAACCAGCAAACATGGATGTGCTTTTAGAAATTACTTCCATCATCATCCTGTTTGTTTTTCAGTCCACCAAGACTGTTTGTGGACCATTCACATAGTAATTGATGACAGAGTTTGGATGAACACATCTAAGTTAAGGCAGTGGAACCTTCAAAGGATCTGTGGTGGTGTTGCATGTATTCTAGTAAAAAAACTTTAAATACTTACAGTGCACCTACTACACATTGCTTTTTTACCATTTAACAAGCTCATATTTTTGTTCTTTTTTTTTTGCCACTGAGACAACTGGTTAGGAATACTTGCCCAATCCTTTTGATTTGCTGTCACTGAATTCAGAAGCACGTGAGGGGTGAAATTTTTAACAGTATTTTTGATATGCATTAACCAGTGGAAGACCCCCTTCCCCAAGGATCAAAGCAGCCTGTTAAGGGAAACCCTGGGGTGACTTGTAGCTTCTGCTCTTGCTGAGCGCTGTATTGTTCCAGAACAATAGTTATTCAGTTCTGCTGGGACAACCAGAAAGCTGCTTAGTGGCATCTTCAATTTAATCAACAATGGGCTAGGCTTTCACAACTCATTAGCGATATTATTGGCTCCAGAAGTCTGACATACTCCAGATTTATTTATTTTTTTTAAGCATAATTTTTAACTATTCTTCAGTCTTCATCTTGGTCACAGCCTCAATACACAAAGTCCTTCTGTGCTTATTCAATCAGCTGACATAGAGCTCCCTCCTGCTACAGCACAGATCTGAAGTACTCTCATGATGAAGGGGAGATGAGATTTATAGTTTATTAGTTGATCTCATCCTGCCAAAACTGGGAACCACATTTATTTAATTTGATACATGCAAAAGGAAACAGATTTTCTCAAATTGCTCTTTGAGGTAAGCAAAAACACTGGCTTTGCCACAAGCTGCTACAAGCCCTAAACCAGATTAAGAATGATTTGAATCCCACTCTTATTAATCCTAGTTAGTGATCAGCAGTGTCAAAAACATTTGAAATCCTCCATTATCTGAATAAAGCTGTTAAATTTGCACAGTTGTTTCTCCTAATAAATCCTTCTCACTCATTGAAAAGAAATGAGCTGTAATGAGCTCTCCCACCTCAAACACCTTCTTATGTATCCTGTGAGATTATTCCAACTTTATGAGAAGCAAAACCAATGGTTTGTCTTGTTTAAAAGATCTATAAGACCAAGACAAGCAATTGCTCTGTACGATGGCTACCAAATAGGACTCTAGACCACCTAAAAAAATACCTTCACTAGGCTTTGAACAGCTCTAAAATAAAGGTTTGTCTTTCCTATATATTGAAGAGCAGAGCTCGTATCAATAACAGAAGTGTTGTCTGCTGAGGCAGAACAGCCTGAAGAGCTTCTAACCTCAAAATAATATTGATATTAATGTGCTTGTGCGGAAGATAAAACCACCTGCTGAAGGCAACTTTAGTTTTGCTAGACATTGATATTTTGCAGTTAATAGCCCACACACTAACTCCAATACCAGATGTCCATGGTCTGGAGACAGCTTAAATAGTTAGGGGGGGGAAGCCAAAACCAACCCCCTCCCCCCCCCAAAAAAAACCCCAAAAAAAAAAAAAACAAACAAAAAAACTAAGCAAAAAAAAAGGCAAAAAACCCCAAATAAAACAAAAGAAAAAGCTACCAGAATCCTCAGCTATCCCCCCTTCTCCTGCAGACATACAGACTGCTAGCATTAAGCTGTCCATGGACACCTTCACTTTTAACAGCCAAAATTCCAAATTTGCTGAAACACCACTGATGTTTATATATGGTGAGTCTGGAGTGAAGCTTGCATGCAAGTCTGCTTCATCAGAAGTCACCAGCAGTGTGGCACCACCTCACCTAAATTCTGCCCCAGTTGTTACTCGGGTTACTCTGCTGCTCAAAATAAACCCCAGTGCTGCTTGATGATCCTGCAGGCTAATGAAGTGGTTCTCTTCCTAGAAGAGCCAAAGGTGCGGACTAACAGCATAGGCCAAAGAGGAGAAATACAGCTAAAACCAAACCACAAACAGTCTGTGGGCTGGACAGTCCAGATTTAAGCAGTACTTTTATCCCTGGCTAGTGTTCCAAGCAAGGCTATACAAACTCCCGAGCCCATAGCATTAGAACTAGATGATCTTTACAGCCCCTTCCAATCTAAGCCCTGCTATGATTCTATGAACTATCTGCCCTCCCTGGTTCAGACTGTTGTTCCCCCATACCCTCAACAAGCTTTTGATGTGTATCAACCAGCTTCAGCACCCCCACCCCTCCACCCACCAGTTTGTGTAACCTGGAGTAAGGATGGTTACTGACTGACAAGGTGCTCCTTCCAAAGGGAGGGAAGTGCAAAGTAAAGGATGGTCTTTGGCTCAGCAAGGCAAGCACCATTTGAGCAGCAAGAGAAGCCAATTAATCTGGCTGCTTGTCTATCAGATCATTATTATAAAGAAATCTGGAAAATCATGGTTAATTGCAGTCTTACTGGCCTTCTGTTGTATTTTTGGGTGGTGACTTGAGAAGGGAACTATCTTTGAGGGAGAGGTCCTATCTGCAACAACCCTTGCTTTTGTTTGAAACATGAACTCTCTGGTCAACACGCAGTAAGCTTCCTCTTGGCACTTGGCTCTCAAGGCAGCAAAACACCTTCCAACAGCTACTCAAAATAGAGAGCTCTTAGGCTCTATTCCAGTATGGGCAGAACAAAACAGACGGTAGACTGCCCACTGTCCACTAGGCTTTGATCCTCCTTTTCTTGCAAGCTGCAGGATCATACCCCAATCCTTTGCACAAGATGCAGTGGCCGAAGAAGAGCACCCAGCTACTACACACCCACAGCAACCACAATCCCAATGTTTCTAGAGGCTCCACACTATTGCCCAATCAGAATGATATTTTCTACTTGCTGCGACAGGGCAACTTTTTTAATTAAGTAGGGCTGAAACACAGCAATCAACATGCCAAGAGGAAAAATGAACCAGCTTGTCACCACCAGGTTGTGTTTCACATTCTGCAGCGGAGCCCTTTAAACTCCCACCTCCCATGAGAGCATGTCACTTCATGCTTCCTGGACCATCCCCTGCATATCTGCATGTGCACTCTCACGGTGAACCAGATCAGAGAACTGGTCTGGCTAAATAAACAAAGAAAAAAGAGAAAAAAAAGAAAAGAAAAAAAAAAGGAAGAAGAAAAAAAGAGGATAAAATATCATGCAAAGAATTTTCCAGCAGGACCAGTTTCCCAATCCTACTCAGTGCATGAATGCACAAGTGTTTGTGTTGGCACAGGGCAGAGCACGGCAGCCAGGGCTGCTTAAGCATTCACAGACTCACAGCCTGGGCTCTGGGATGCTGACACACATTCCCCTACCCGCCATGCATTATGAAAATGCACATCACCAGGCTGCAGGCAACACGCAAATCAGCGGCTGACTCAAAGGGCCACACAGGTTCATACAAAAACGAGCAAGGAGAGAGACTGTAGGGAGAGCTCTCTTTTGCAGTGTTTGCTCACGACGGATAATGCTTGTTCTCAAGTCTGATAACAGTGCTTTTAAGTCCTCCCTGACCTCCTGTACACAGTAGCAAAGGCCAAACAGATGTCTTGTTCAGAATAGGAGCAGTTCTGCTTTTGCCGTGGGCCACTTGAAGTGCACAGGAGGAGTACAGCAATTGCTGTGTAGTCCTGGACAAAGAGTACATTGCACATTCTTCAGCACAGAGGGCAGAGCAAAGCTGAAGTAGCTGGAGTCCAAGAGGGCTATGGACTGTACAGCCAGGGGAGCTCATGGCTGTGTAACACACATGGCAGCAGTGGCAGCACTGCCAGGAGAGCACAGAACACCAAGTCAGTTCTGATGCAGAAGAGCTGAGCTGCCTCACAACTCCCTCTCAAGCCAGCTCCACTAGAAGCCTGGCCAGTCCTTCAGCAACAGAGAAGCGAGTAACAGCCTGTGCTCCTGGTTTTTCATGTGGATGATGTATGAAACAAGTAAGTTACTACAAGCCTGCTCCTTCCAGCCAACAATGCAGCCCAGGCCAAAGACTGAATCTCATCAACAGGTCAACACATCCACAGACATGGCACACAACAAGCACACAACTTAATTCTCTGTAAGTGGCAGGCTGTCAATATGGCCAAAAGAGGGGTTCCTTTTTTCTCTCACGTTCAAGGCCATCTGTGCTTTGAAGATGCAGTCTAATGAGAAAGCTCATTTCCCTGCAGCTAATCTCATGAGAAGCAGCCAGTTCAGTTTTATGTTATAAACCACTTTTCTTTAAAGATCCTTCCCTGCAGCTCTTTAACATACTTGATAGTTCAGGCATTCATTTCTTGAGTTAGCACAAGAAAGCCACAGCCAATGTATAAGCTCAAAGGGTTGTGCAAAGTAGGTGCAGCTCAGTGAGGCTGTACAGCTAACAGCTCCAGTTCATCCTGGGGAATTAATTTCAATCTGCTTCAGCTGGCTTGAGAGATGAGCAGTGAGCTGCCTAAGTCAAAACCAGACAAACCTAGTTTGTCTCAAAACCTTCTGACTTAAAGTCACCAGTACTTTTTAGTTCCTAGTACAGCAAAATCAGCAGAGAAAATTCATTCTTAGAGCAACAGCTACTTCATCTGCTTGTTTAGAAAGGAACAGACCAAGAATTGCTTGGTTTCAGGCTACAGCTAGAGATGGGCCACCCAACCCCAAAACCCTGACAAAGGCTAAAAGAGGAGAGTATGCTGGGGATGAGAAAGTCTTTATTAAATGGAAACCTATCCAGCAAAGAACTCCAGCAGCCCAAGACTCACTACCCATGGATACTGGTAAATACAATACAGATAAACATGACCCTCTCTTGACAGCAGAAGAAATTGAAAGTGACATAATCTAAGGTCCCCACTGTCTCTTCCTCCCACATCCATGTAGTCCCTGCTGCGGAGTTCAGGCAGGTGAAGATGAGCAACTCACTCCACACAAAAGAGCAGCAGCTGTATCCGCTTTAAATTAGGGATTGGACTTGGTAGTGTTGCCTCCAACACATATAAACATACTGACCTTATGTCTTGAACATCCTCAGACAATTATTCCCAAATAGCTGACCTCTGTTGGATGCAAATACCTTTCTTTGTCCCACCTCTTGACACCCACTCTTCCTGTCTTATGGGATCAGCATTGAGGGCTACCATTGGAGTTAAACTTGCTACAGAAGTACTAAGAGTTCCTGGCAAGTGCAACAGTGGGCTTCAGACTGCCTGACTGCTCCTGGACAGCATGCATGGTCTGCAAAAGCCAGTCTACCCTCCCCATACACCTAATAAACAACCCAGCTCCCAGGGAAGCAGACCAGTTACAGTCCTGAGACTGGTCAGTGTAGTCCAAGACTGTGTTTGAGGGAAGAGCTGCAAGCAGTGCCTCCATTTGTTTCATTTGTAGCTGTCTTCTCCCATAGACCTGTTGGCTCAGACTGCCCAGTGTGTGGCTGTAAGGCCTTGTGCCAGGATGCCAAGATGTTCAGCCCTGCAGGTTCCTCCTGCCGAGCCCATCGCTGCAGAACAGAGCACAAGCCTGCAGCACACCCGTATCAGGACACGACAGAGGCTGCTCAGGGACTGTGATCCCACAGGAACACAACTCGCTCTTGTCATCATCAGCCATTCAGCTCAGAAGTTCCAGCTCAGAAATCAGATGTGTCTATATGAAAGCCTTCTACAAGACATGTTCTGTGGCCTCTCAAGTCTTCAAATTAGGCTGGTGGCACACTGTGCATCTCTGATGCCTCTCAGCAGCACGAAAGAGCCACATGTGTGTCTCTGGTCTCAGGGAAGCGCCTTTCCTGGAGACAAATGCCACACAGCTTGGATGGTGGAACTACTACCCATTTCAGAGGAGATCCATGCCACTACCACAAGCTGCACGAGTGCTCTGACCTGAGCAGACATGGTCCCAGAAGTCAAAAACCACCGCATCACTACGCTAAATGGTATTCTGGGGGCAAAGAAACTTTTCTGCCTCACCTCAGGAAGGAAAGCCAACGCGCAGCCAGGAACAACCATCAGATGAGTAAATGCAACAACCTTCGGTATCCAGACACATGGCTAGGAGAAGACCCATGTTCTTACCTCAATCCTAGGAGGTTCCCTCCTCTCCTCCTTGAACTCCAGCAATGCAAAATATGCCAGGGAGCCAGGAGACAAAGCTCTAAGATCTTGAAAGATCACATAAGCATTTTCACTAATGATACATACATGTTTCTAATTTGAGCAAATTGCTTGCAGTGCTACAGTAAGTTAGTGAAACAAGTTTCAGATAAAAATCCCCAGTGTATCAGACTAAGAGGTTGTACTTAGGCAGTACTTCTGGTTCCCAGAAACTAGGATGTTGTTTAAACCTCAGCAGAAAGATGAACTTGCAACCCTGGAGTACTAAAGGTCTCAGCTAAAGCCATTGGTAAACTAAAATGAAACTACATAAACCTCCATTTAGCCTTACAACAACAAAAGACCTGACAAGGTGTTACCATTATTTACATAGAGTCACAGTGGAACTGCCCAGGCAATGTTTTACAAGAGGATATATCCTATAGCAACTGGATATATCCTATAGCAACTGGATATGCACAAGATAACAAAAATTACTTTCTATTTGCTGACACTTCCATGACAAACACTTAGCAGCTGCAAGGCCTGCTGCTATCAAACTCTGCTTTATCTTCCCAGCTGATCTGCTCACAGTTTACCTTACAAAACATACATCACATCCTTCATATCATGACAACAGCCTGAGACTCAACAATCCAAGACAAGGCCTTCTTAATTTGCTTCTGTAAATTCCCCATTTTCTTCAGAGGGATGCACAATGAATTGTGAAACTGATTTTGCTAACAATTTCTATCTTCCATATCCGCATCCCAGACGTGTTCCCTTAAAATGCTGTGTTTCATTATAAATCTCACATTCAAACTTCTCAGTAACAGCATCACCACCAGTCCTTTCAAGCACACCCCCCACTGAAGAGCTGATGGATTAGGGAACTGGAAGCACCCAGAAAGGGCTACCTGGCTTGAACAGATACCATCTCAGTCTCCACCTCACGTATGCACACCAGATGGCAGGACCAGTGACATCCCACAGCCTGACCCCTTGGTGCTGTTACTTGCCATCCTGCTACAGGAGACCTTGACTATTTGCAAGGGAGCTGCAGAAGCAAGTGAGACTCAGGCAGTGAAATGAGCCAAGAGCCAGCATTCAGCAGCTCCCTTCCGATTTGGTCACGCTCTCTGCAGCTAAGCTCTAAGCAGTTCTACGGACCTCTGTTCTTGCACAGCAGGACACACACCAGTCAGCCATCAGTCTGTCAGGGAGGAACATGCAAGTCTCAATCAACAGCCAGTGGCTGGACTCACACAGACCATGCAAACACCTTTAAATTTTGGTTTTCATCCAATGCAAGGCAGTTCCTGCGCTTTGGCAGGCCTTACACTAACACACATTGGACTCGATGATCCTTGTGGGCCCCTTTCAACTCAGGATCTTCTGTGATTCTAGGTGTATTTTTGTATTTGCTTCTATGGCTCACCATTTCCCGTTTCAAGTAAACCAGCATGGATGTGATGAAATCAAGCCTCTCCCTGCATTATGAGGCGTGCTGTCACGTCTGTTTTATCCACAGGATCTTACAGTGTTGACTAAGCCTAGATTGTTTATGCTGCAGAAGTCATCACTGCTAACAGATGCAGTTACACCAGCATGACTAAGGCATTCACAAAAGGACTGAAACATCTTCACCATATGCAGGAGCCACATCTCAGGTCAGGAATACCCTGTTCCCCTATCCCAAGTGTCTTCTCAAAGAGGCGCTTTCAGGATCACCCCCTCCTTCTACATAGTCCTAGCAGCTCCTGAAGAAAAAAGCTGCATGCAAATGTTTTCAGTGCCACTAGTCTCCTTGGAATAAGCAGCAGTAGGTTAGATGGCCTTTGGGCACAGGCTAGACCACATTTCACTGAATTACTCTAAGGTAGAACACAGTTCAGACTGCATGAACTCCCTTTGAGAAACACACCTGCTCACAACCACTGGAGTACACAGCAAGCAATCTACCCATTTAAAATGGTGAAAATCAAGCTCGCAGTGCATCCTCCTAAGACACTAATGATCTCTGTGTTCAGGTTTACAGGAGCATTGGTAATCCTGCATATACTACCAAGTTCTGAGAGCAGTTCCTTACTGACAGTAGTTGCCCCGTTTATGGTTAAATTATGCAACACCTTAGTGAGATTACGGAAGCTGACTGGTATACTTCCATGCTGAGTCATGAGGGTGTTGGAAGTATCATTTCAACACCAAAGCATCAAATGAAATCCTCCCATCAGAGAGTCTTAAAAAACCCTGCTGCAATTGTGCTTCTATTGTTTCACTCATTTCATTTATGAACATTAGGCATTTCTTGACCAAACACCTACTGAATTAAACTAACTCTGACCTAGTCACCCAGATACACTGTTTCGTACCACATCTGTACAGCAGAGCACTGAATAAGGGATTACTACAAAGGCAAGATAAATCAGATCTTCCCTTCGATCTCAGCTGTTATCCAAGTCTCAGTGTAACAGATACGAGCCTCAACTACGTCATGCCTTCATTTTTGGGTATACAGCTTGTTCACCCATCTTCCCTATGGCCTTGTTTCAGAGCAGTCACCAAATCAGTTGGGCAGGTTTGAGTTTAGTGGGAGATGCTGCCATATTTGTGCAGCCTAGATGCTCTCATGCTTCATATGGGCAACTGTTCAGACTTGAGTTATGATTTGGACATCCCTACGTTTTATACATCTATACTGTGAAGAGACAAGAGACATCACTAATGCCACCTCTGACAGACTATTGAGCATTAAGACAAGTCACTAAAAAGGTACTAAAATTGTAGGGCAAGGTAAAGAGCTTTACTAGCAAAATACTCCTAGCATAGCATGTCCCTTAGCTCTGATCAGTCTTTGCCAAGGAGTACCTTCAGGATAGCTAAATGCTATGTAACAACAGATCAAACTGCTAAGATGCTGGTCAAACATTACTAAGTTGAAAATATTTCATATATGGATAAACTTCTGGGTCTACTCACTGACTACCAATTCTAGCCAGCACAGTAACCCCCTAAATAAAGTAGAGCATAAAAATCTGAAGGACCACCTTATGGACCAAGTCTAAAACCACAGGCTGAATCACTGGCATGTACCAGCACCATTACTTGGAATGCTTCACTGTCCCAGGTGTGTAGTATTCACCTCACAATCCTCAGCTGATGCATTACACAGGATTTCTCATACAACTGTAGTTGCTCATCTCTCTGAAACATCCAAAACAGGTTCAGTTTTCAACAAGAGAGTCATGATCTCCTATTATGAACTTTCACCTTCTTTTACTGGATACTGCAGTTTTCACAACTTCATAATATTCTGGGCCTGCTGCCAGAGACCCACTGGCTACATCCATACTAGTAAATTAAATAACATCACAGAACCTCCCCAGGCACTGGAACACAATCTATACCATCAAATTATTAGAATGATTTCTGGTACAGTTTTGAGCCTTGCCAACTGGTATGCCCCCAAATAATGCACAGGAAGGTTCCCAGAAGGCAGTCTGATGGGGGGTGGGGGAGAGTGTTACATAATAGGCCCAGAAAATTAGATTTCCTACACAACTGGGACTCCAGCACTTCAGCTGCTCACAAGACATTTTGTGTCCAATGTGTTTTACTGTATTGGGTTCGCATGGCAAGACTTTGGTAGCAGAGGGACTACAGGGGTGGCTTCTCTAAGAACTGCTACAACTTCCCCCATGTCTGACAGAGCCAATCCCAGTCAGCTCCAAGATGGACCCACTGCTGACCAAGGCTGAGCTCATCAGTGATGGTGGCAAGAGCCTCTGGGATAACAGAGTTAAGAAGGGGAAAAAGTTATTGCACAGGAGCAATCGCAGCCAGAGAAGAGAGGACTGAGAATATGTGAGAGCAACAACTGTGCAGACACCCAAGTCAGTGCAGAAGGAGGGGAAGGAGGTGCTCGAGCTGAGATTCCCCTGCAGCTCATGGCCCAGACCATGGTGAGGCAGCTGTGCCCCTGCAGCCCATGGAGGTTAACAGGGGTGCAGAGATCCACCTGCAGCCTGTAGAGGAGCCCACACCAGAGCAGGTGGATGCCTGAAGGAGGCTGTGATCCTCTGGGAAGCCCCCACTGGAGCAAGGCTCCTGGGACTCTTGGAGGAACCCACACTGGAAGAGGTTTGCTGGCAGGACTTGCGACCCTGTGGGGGACCCACACTGGAGCAGCCTGTTCCTGAAGGACAGCACCCCATGGGAGGGACCCACACTAGAGCAGTTAATGAAGAATCACAGCCCATGGGAAAGACTCACGTTGGAGAAGTTTGTGGAAGACTGCCTCCTGTGGGAGGCATCCCACACTGGAGTAGAGGAAGAGAATGAGAGGTCCTCCCCTGAAAAGGAAGGAGCAGCAGGTTGTGATGAACTGATCACAACCCCCACTCCCCATCCCCTTGTGCCATTGGGAGAGAAAAGTCAGAGAACTGGGAATAAAGTTCAGCCCAATAAGGAAGGAGGAGGGATTTTAATGTTTGGGTTTACTTCTCTCATTATCCTACTCTGATTTGGTTGAATTTATTACCAATTAATTTCCTTAAATTGAGTCTGTTTTGCCCATGACAGTCACTGCAGAGTGATCTCTCTCTGCCCTTAACTTGACTCAGGAGCCTTTTGTTATATTTTCTCATGCCCAGCTGAGGAGGGCAGTGACAGAGAGCAGCTTTGGTGGGCACCTGGCATCCAGCCAGGGTCAGCCCACCACATCTACTTACTAGAATCAGTGTAAGAAGCTTTGGCTGCATGCTAGATGGGGGGAGGGCATATGGAACATTTAGCACTTTTCAGCTACTAGAGTAATAACTTCTAATTATTCATAATTGCATCTTCCAGGTTATGTAGAAAGGAGCTCACCAGTGTTTCACAGCTCGGTGCAACTACAGATGCAGACTGAGGAACTTTTTGCAGGTAAAACACGCTTTAGAGCAGAGCCGATGCTGCTGGAGGATTAAGCCAGCAGCTTTCCTCTGCAAGGCCATGAGTCAGTCGATGTGAGCACACGATAGCAGAGCACTCCTTTGCCACTGCCCAGACATGCCAGAGTCAGCCTCTTTTGTTAGGTGCTTTGTTCACTGATGGGAAAGTAGTCACGATCTAGATGGTTCCTCCGTTAGGACAGAAAGAGATTTAGAAGTCAAAGCTGTCTGGCTGCAGGGTGTAGGCAAGTTTCGATGCAAGCCTCACTACCACTATTCCACTGCATGTAGGTGCCACTTACATGCTGTTAGAGCCAGTGAGGTGGACAAATCTCATTTGTCCATCAAATCTGCCAGTGTGAGAGTCTATTACAGTTTCATAAGCATAGACCACAGCAGGAGAGTGAAAAATATCACATATATTAGTGTTAATGTTAGACAGGAATTCAAGCAAGCTTTGTGGTTCCTTTAGTTTGGACTTTTACTCCTCCTACCCCTCAGCATCTTGAGTGAAGAAAGCTTGGGCTCTATCCCTAAAGGTCCCTATCAGTTACTCTTCTGCAGAGATGTTTTCACCAGACACTGATGTTTTGGTAGATTGACAGGGTGCTCTAAGCTCCTGTGGCTGTGCAGAGCACAGGCATCAAATCTCCCTCATCACCATCCTGGGGTCAGGGAACACACCCTCCAAATTCTGCTCAGAGCTGGATAACAAATAGCACAAGACAGATATAGATATCTCTCTACATAATATATACATAACTATATTTGTATTTTCCACACTACTGGTCTCACAGCATACAATAAGGCAGCACAGGATCCTGTTCTGGGACAGAAAAGAGCCAGGTAGGCTCTTCCTACAGCAGTGTAGCTGCCAACCCTGATCCCCAGGGAACATACAAAGGCTCCATACCAGCACAGCCATAGGAGCACTGCTGCTATGACATGGAGCTTCACAAGAGTTCTCATCTGGAACTTGTTACATTAATCACCGCTTGCTCTCCAGAAAGCAGACTGGCTCCACTCACCCCTGCCCACCTCTGGCTTCAATCTACAGTCTGCTCCTCCAGTAATCCCTAGATGCAAGGGGGTGGACCGGAGCTGCTGACTGGCTCTGACCAGGATGTGTACAGCCACCAGCATTAGAAACTAATTAGAAAGAGCTTTCCTGTGTACAGCACAGGACAGTCATGGTCTGCAGTGCTGCCTAGAAAGCATTCAGCATGCTCCCCTTCCAACTGGAATGGAGTTCAAGTTTCCTTACATTTAAGAGGCAATAAGCTCCTCATCACGTGGGGCAGAGGCAGACAAAGAGCAACCCCCATTCTCCAGCTATGGTTTGTGTGCACTCGGGTGATGAAGCCAGAGCACTCTGAGAAGTTGTTGCATGAACTGGCTGTACTTTACAGAAGGCTGACTGACAGGAGTGTGTGCCTGGGACTGCCAACAGCCAAAAATTAAGACTGTCAGCCTTTGTTTCCATGACTGGCAATCAAAACACTGACATTACTACACAGGTAGTGCAGAAAAGTTATACAATAGAGCATGACGAGAGCACAGACCCTTCAACACAAGGCAAGATACTAATGAGTACTTTAAGCTGGTTGAGAGGCAGTTAGTTCACTATCTGTTGTATCATTACCTTTGATTTAATCAGAGATCATCAATAGCAATCCTGAAGGCCTTTCAGTTATTAGAAAAGCCTGAACACTAAGAGGCAACATGAGTGGACATGAAAGAGAACCATGTTGCAAAAAGAAGGGCAATGGAGAAGATAGTTCTGCCAGAGAGCACAACAGCAAGACAGAAGTGAAGCAGCAAGAGTTCTTTAACTGATCAAGACACACCAATGGAGTTTCAAACTAGAAGCCCAGCAGGGAAAGCCATGACTTACACCACCTCCATGACTCAGTTGTAACTGCAACTCCAGTGACTCAACGGGAAGTTCTATTGCCAGCTCCATCCAAATCCCACTAACACACTGGTTCCCATCCAGCAGAGCAAGCCTCACTGGTGAGACTGGTCTCAGCAGTGAGATACAAACATTACAGTCAAGCGTGGCAAGGAGCCCAAGCTAACAGACTCTGTTGGATCCATGCCGGTTCCACAAGACCCAGAACATTGACTGCAGCCAAGCACTGCTTGAGAAATGGAGAGGTTGGGAAACCACCACATTAGCAGATGTTGCCCCACAAGAGTTGCTTGTAGGAGGTCCAAATGTTATCTCACCTTGAGGTGAGGCTTCACAGTGCAGTAACTTTTCCACTAGCATCTCCTCAGTAGAAGGTGCACTATCCTGGGTTTCTAGCCCGGCCAGATAAGGCTCATTTCTGTGGCACACCAGTAGCCAGCAGAGCAGCAGTTCAAATGAAGTATGCTCATCAGCTCTAACTTAGATACCTGTTAACAAAACTGACACTCAGCACTCCAGAGGAGACACCACATGCTTTTTGCATTTAAGGGTACCTTCTCAGCTCAGAAGCAAACCTGTAAGAAACAGAAGTACTTGCACTGTTGGTCAAAACAACTTCCACAATGTAAGTTCACTGCCACTATCAAAGTCTAGGGATTAATAAGGGCTTCTCACTTCAAATCCACAAATAAACAGTGCCTTTAAATACTGATGCCTCCTCAACAGCTCCCAACCATCCCCCCAAAATACATCCACTTATGTTTCTGCTTATATATATTCCGCTCACTTCAGAATGCTGAGACAAGACCCAACTATACTCCCTGATTCCTTCCACAACCTTTAGCAGTGCAAAAACTACAGTAGAGTTTGAAGGCACTGTTCCAGTTGCACTAGAACAGGAAAGAGCTGCTGTTCTAGCTGAAAGCTGATGTTTCCCACTGCTTTGCTGGTTCTCTTGGCACAAACACCACACGTCCAGTCTGTTTGTTTATGGAGTGTTATAATAAAACTTTCACAAATAAGAAGTCTGCCACTTTGAGCTACATTTCCCTTGGATAAAAGTACTAAAGTAAATGTAACTATGTTTCCCTTATAGGCAACACGAAATATACTCAATAAAGCCCTGACAAAGCAGCTCACCTTGGAATTGACATGCAGAGGCTGGTCAGATAATCGCTCTCTTTGGCTTCACTGATTACATCGCCATGACTCTAATGAGTGCTTAAACACCCAGCACACACAGACACCTACATTTAAGTGCCTTAACATCAGCCGAACGCTGTCTCGAGGGAGTAGTGCCATTTGCAGGCAGCGAGTGCATCAATCTCCAGCTGTCCTGGACTGCTGTATTAGATGTCTCCTACTTTTTATCATCTCAGAGCTATTAAGACGAAAATACTAACGCTGCAATGATGAAGCACTGCAATTTTATAATTGACAGCACCTCCTCAGGAAAGCGGTCTTCTCTCTGCCAAAAAGTTCCCCCTGTGGGAGGCCCTACTAAAATCTCAACTCCACAGATGCCAGTGTGGAATGTCCCTGATTCTTGGACACAAGAATCACTTCAAACAAGGTTAGGACAAAGTGCTAGTATATAGGCCACCTGGAGACATCTAAGCTCTAGCAATGCAAAACACATACTTAAAATGGACCAATTTTGCTGCTAAAACGGCAGCCTACATTTCAGGTTCGTGCACTAGCTTAATTTTAGAAGGCTTACAGGTTTCTTGCACTTGCTGTGACTTGTCTCAGGCTGTTAAGAGAGGATTGTTTGGTTTCCAGAAGTTTCACAGTGCTGGCATTAAAAATGTTAGCTCTTCTCACCACTTGAAACTGAGAGAAACACGGAACAAAGACTACAAATGTGCGCCAGAGCCCCCTTACGTGATACAAACCCCAGCTTATTTGTTGCTGCTCTAATCAGAGCTGATCAGATAAGTCACTATTTCACTGTGAGGTGGCCACCAGCAAGTGAGTGTTCAGATGAAGAAGGTCTGTTTATAGTGCTTGATAAATATTTTGATGCTGCTCTGTATGTACTATAGAAGAAAGTGTTTCCTCCTTATCCACTGCCTACATGTTTAATAAGCAAGCTGGACTACTTAATTTCTTCTAATTAGTTTATATTCAGATAGGAATGACATCACCCTTGGAAAAAGGTTTGGCCTGCTCTGTTAAGCTTGTGTCAACCACCAGCATACACCTATAGCAGACAAAACGACCAAAACCCTGCTTCCCCTCATGCTACAGGCTGGATTGTCCACTGCCCTCCTGGAGCAGGATGTGCATCTTGGCTTTGTGGCTGGGTTATACCATGTAGAAGCTTCCATTTGAGAGAATAACTAGGTTAATCTGTTAAAAATGTATCAGCCTTCTTATTTCAAGGAAATCCATGTCCCATCATAACTGAGGATAATTACACTCTTAAGCTGTGCTTTAAGCAATAAAGCGTCACCTTGAAGAAGACCAAGAACCTCCTCAATCATTCCTACAAGAAAGAGCACTCATGAAGAAAACAACTATTGTTTGGCCACTCTCTTTTTCCTGTTTATTATTTCTACAACAATATTCATGGATGAGTCAAGTCATGCAGCAAGAGCCAAGGGCCAGGAGATGTGTCAGCAGCACTGGCACCCTTCCCCATGATCAGACCACCAAGAACCCAACACAACCATGGTAGTGCCCATTCAAAGGACTGTGTAAGGTTACTCTGCTTCTGTACCCAACACAAGAGGTTTTCAGCCACTTGATGCAAAAGCATAATTATTCCAGATGGGTGGGAAAGGCAGTTTAGTCCATGTCACTGACATTTCAATGGGGGAAAAAAGCCATGTGATCACCAGAAAGGAAAAAAACCTCAGTGCTGAGTCACCACGGAGAGCCCCGGGGACTTCAGCTCCTCCATGTGCTCACCCTGGAAACCCCTTGATCTGAGGGGTCACCCAGGCCCAAGTGTCCCTTACACACAGGAAAACTCCAAACAAACATTTACTTCATGTCCTTATCATTCCTAGTAAAGAATATTTATCACATGGGAATTTTATCCAAATGCACTAAGTAGTCTAATTTAACTGCAGTTTTTCCACTTTATTCAGAAGCTGTGAGCAGAGCCCTCTCCCCATGGAACAGTGCTGACTGTACTCACATGTTTGTCATTTTTAGCCATGTCATAACGACTCATTGCCATGTGGGCCAGAAGGGTACATGTCCATAGCTACACGTAGTGTTCACAGACAAAACAGTATGGCAAAACTAGAGGTATTTTGAGCAGCTCAAATACCACAGTGCGTTTTGTTCTGCCACTCTCTCTGACTGTTGCTGCAGTTCATCCCTAGACAAGTTTCAAATCAATTGCTCCATTTGAGAAGGAAAAAAAAAAAAAAAAAACCCGACAGTTTTGACTCTGATGTCCTGTCTGCTCAGAGTGCCTCATGCTCCACTTCTTCCTTGTAACCCATCCAAAGGAGAAGATCACAACCGAGGCACACTCTGGCGCACATGGAAAACGGGGAGCTACCTCAGGAGAAAGGGATGCTCTTGGGACTTGGTGTCCCCAAGGGGCGGCCACAAGAGCTGACCCACACCCGCTGACCCCACCGTGGGGTTAGTGTCGCCCAGGCCCCCATCGCATTGCTGGAGCACCGAGCACAGCGCTCCCTTCACAGGGGTGCCGGGTTTCCAAGGCAAGGCTGGCGGGAGCGGGAGTAGAGCCATGCCCTGCCCGTGGATGACACCTGGCGGCGGCTGCAGCAGCACCGGGAGCCGCTCCCGGGACACCGGGACAGCCCCGGCCTCGCTGCCGCGGGGTTTGGGCGCTGCGGGGAGCGGGACGGGCTCCGAGCCCGGCCCTGGGACAGCCGTGAGCCCCGCCGGGCTCCGGGACCTCTGTGCGAGCGGCGGGACCCGACGAGCCCGGCCGCCCCCTCGGCTGGGCTGGGGCTGCGGGCACAAAGGCGGCGGGGAGCGCCGCCCCCCCGCTCCCTCCCCGGGGCTGTGCCGGGCACGGCAGGAGCGGCCCCGCTCCGGGACCCCCGGCACTTCGGCACAGCCCGACCACAAAGGGACACACGCCAGCGCTCAGCGGGGCTCGCCCGGGGGGGCGGCGGGAGCATCCCACCCACCCACCAACCCACCCCGGCCCCCAGGGCTGCCCCGAGGGGTCCCGGCCCCGGCGGGACGAACCGGGCAGAGCCGCTCTGCTTCTCCCTCTGCCTCCCTTCCCTCCCTGCCCGGGGCGGAGCCGCCGGCAGGTCGGGAGCCGCCGCGG
>WBMV01016876.1:1879383-1959206 GCA_013396655.1 Campylorhamphus procurvoides | reverse complement strand
AACCAGCCTCCCAGCACCGTTCTGCGACGGCGAGGAGTTGAACTCTGTCTTTTAATGAACCCACTGCAACAACCTTCACCTTACGGCCACCCCCCGGCCGGCCCCGCCTCCGCTGCCCTCCCCCTTAGGATTGTTTTAAAGTAGCTGCAGCTTTTCTCCCTCTCCTGATTTGGCTTTGGGGCGGGTTTTTTCCCCCTCTTTNCTGAGGGTGTCCCCACTCCTGCCCACGGGTCCCCGGGGTCGGCCCCGCATCCTCTGCCCGTGCCTTCGCACACACGTTTCCCTGCCGCTCCCAGCAGGGTTTCTGGCGGTGTAAAACGCTGCTAGAGGTTTGCGGCAAGCAATTCTGCTTTGAAAGAAGCGCCCTCCTGCAAGTCACCCATTTTCTTTTCTTTTCTTTTTTTCTGGAGTTAAAAGCGACTTCAGCTTTTAACTGATGTGCTGCGGGTTGGTCTTCGCACATCCCACCGAGGATGGCAAAAATGAGGCCGGCATGAACCATCCCGCGAAAACACACCGCGGGATGGATCGTATCACCCCAGCAAAGGGTCAGGGCTGGATTTCCTGTTCCCTTTCAGTCCATTCAGTTGTCTTGTTTTGCTTTCTCTATGTGTGCCAGCACATGTTGAAGTGTTTGCTATAAACAATACAACCCAATGTGTGTGCAAATATTATTTAAGAAAAAAAAAGAAAAAAAGGCAGTTTTCAGGAACTCTTTTACAGCTGCTGGGAGCTGTAGGAGCGCACACTGGCCACACGGCCAATGGGTACTGCATGCCCGCGGAGCAGCTGGATGGATGAGGGATGTGGCCAAGGCTGCAGGCACTGGGCCCTGCTGCCCCGGGGCTGCACGGGGGAAAGGTACCCAAAAAGAGCCATAACTGGTGTTTCTTGGCTGCTCTGGAGCCTCTCAGTGGGTGTTGGTCCATCTCTGCCAGACCCACAATCCCTTCCCACAGCTGTGGCCCAAAGGCTTCATAGACCTAATTGGATATTCAATGTGGCTAAAACTGTTGAGATTTTATCACGTCTTTAATTAGCTTGCTTTCTTTCCCTCTCTCTTAAATTACTCATGCCGCCTTCCTAGGAATGACTCCTACCACGCTGCCTTTCCCTCAGTTGAGCCATGGCCACCAGGTTCTTCTCCCAGCCATGTCTTGAACCTGATGCAACCAGAACATTGGAGATGAGACTTTTGGGTTGGGTTTTGGGACAGAGGTGCTTGGTGCTGGGGCTAGCAGATCAAGAGGCTGAAAACATCTCCCAGGCCTGGTGGGCAGGTGGTGACATCCAGCTGCACTGTTGCCACTGGAAACTGGGAAATGTGCGGTGGGCATGGTCAGTCTTTTTGCCAGATTTCAGTGGAGCAGGGGCCAGTTTGGCCAGGGCTGCATCTCGTGGACCATGGCAGCCAGAGGGAGGAAACACTTCCACAAGGCTGCTCCTGGGGACAGAGGTGAGGTGGGGTTGTGTGGCATATGGGTTTTGTGCCAGTGTGGGTGTGTGTGTGTGTTCAGTAGATCAAACGGCGCATGGTGCTCCTTGTTGGGTTTGCTAGAAAACATTTAGAGCTTGATTGGGATGTTCTGGTTGGGATCTGTGAATGGGGCAAGGGAAGAACAATGCTGCATTTGGAAGCCAAGTGTTTTCAGTGACATTCCCGTGCCCTCCGCTTGATCATTGAAGCATGTTAAGTATTGTGGTTTCAGTCAAAAGAGCTCCATGCTGAAAAGCCAGATGAGACTTGTATGGAGAAGAGTTTCTTGGCAGCCTGGAGCTCAGGGGATCATAGGAGCTGGTTGCCTCTGCCCAGTACAGTGGAGCTGTGGGGATTTCCCAGAACTGGATCAAGGGCTTCCAACAGTGAAGCCCAATTGAACTCAGCCTCTCTGGGGAAAAGGGGCTGGTTTGAACTGTGTCCTGCCATGAGAAGAGGGGAAACACAACCGCAGGAAGAATCCAGCCCCCTGCTTCCACGACCATCAGAGAGAGGCAAGGGGGGAGCAGGGATGGCTACTGTAGCTTTTGGGCAACCACCACCGTTCTTCACTACATACTGCAGCAGAAGCCATCATCCCTTATCCCTCAGTAAAGGGAGCATCACACAGCAGCGAGAGATGTCTGCCTGGTTTTCCAGGTGTTGGACCTTCCCACAGCAATGTGTAAGGATGTGACTATTGTCACCGTGTGTCCTCACCCCACAGCAGTGGTGCAGCCTGCAGGGCAGGTGACTGCCTCTTCTCCTGGAGCCATGTGTCCTTAAATGGTTTATTAATGAGTTGTGATCAAGGGGGGTAGGGTTAGAAAAAGCTGATTCTGCTTCTAGTTCCTTAACAAGGGCTGGATCGTACCTGTGGCATCAAGCTGGACAGGCTCACACATCACATCTCAGTGACTTCATCTGTTGACAAACTTGTTTGAGGATGCTACAGCCTGACACCTCGGGATGAAGAAGAGAAGTATATGCGCTGATACAGAGTGTGAGGTTAGAGTATGTGCAGATATTGAGATTGCTTTAAGTGTCCAGTCTGCCTGTTTCCTGTGGTGGTGGAGTTGACAGCTCACTGCTAATGGGTGCTATGCATAGTTGGCTTCAGGTAGTTGGCTTCCCTGCTGATGATTGCCATTTTCTCCATTGTTGCTTTTGCGACAGAGAGAAAACACTTTTCCCCCTCCCCATCCTTTAGCTCAGTTGACTAAAGGGTGCTTGGCTTATAAGAATAGGAACCTCACAGAACTCTCAAGCGTTTCACTTCTCAGAATGTGTAGGCAGGGCTTTGGGTGAATGCCTGAATTTGTGTGGTGATTGCTGAAGAGAACAGAGAGGAAAGAGGGTGCCTCCAGACACATGGGCAGTTACAGCATATTAATGCATTTAGTTAAATGCATTCACACTCAGTCTGTCCCAGAAACTTCTTGGAGTGAGGTAGAGATGCACCCAAAACAAGGTATGGTGTCTGGAAAGAGCTTGAAATACTGTCGCTGACATTTCCCTTCGATGTCAGGTTTTTTCCCCATGGGTGGTACCTCAGAATGCTGAGCTGGAGACAAGAGGCTTTGGTCAGTGGGCTAAAACCTGGAGGTGGAAGAGGAAGAATTGTTTGTCCTGACAGGAGGAGGTTAGGAGAGTGTGGCTGGTGGTCTATTTGGAGACTGCATAGAACAGGAAGGTTTGCAAAGTTTCATTTCTTGCTAGCTTGGATCTTTTCCACTTCTTCCCCTTTGAAGTTCCTCTGGCCAGTGCCTCTATTATCCAAGGCTCACACCACATCCCCCTCTTTCTAACTCCATACAGTAACAAAAAAGCAATCTGCTCAGTCATTAAACCAATACAGAGTGTAAGAACAAGTCTGGAGAGGAAGCAGTGTGGACCCTCAATCCTGCGTTACCCAAAACTTGTCTGCCAGTGTGCAATGTCTGGCATCCAGTCATTGTGCTACTGATCTGAGAGAGAGACACAGGGGTCCCCTATTCCTAAGACAATCTCTCTTTGTTCAAGGTGGTGTCACCAAACACACTCAACTCTCTTCCAGACTCCTTGCATGCCTTGGCAAATCCTGTGGAGTTTGGTTTGGATGTCCTTTTGCACTGATGTAGAAATAATTGGTTCTGACCCTTTCAAATGCCAACTGTGATTTACAGCAGGATCACCTGAACCCACTCAGCATGCTTGCACAGTGATATCTGATTTTGCTTGTTCTGTCCAGTCAGGTTTGCAGTGAGTCAGACATCTCTGAGCAACTCCATCCGCCTCCTGGCTTTCACTCCCAGGAAGTGAGAGACCAAAGGAGGCTCCCCTGTGGCCCACCCTAAGGTGTGGAGTGTGAAGTTAGCCTGAGGCGATGTCTGCTCTGATCTTTCTTCTTCCCAATGTAATGCTCTGATGGAAGGAATGACCTTGCTTATTTGGACAAGAAAAAGCCCTCTTGCAAAAACTCTGAGGGTTTTTTCTTCAGCGTAAACAATGCATTTTTTAATGGTCCAAGTGTCAGATAAATACTAACTTAATCAACCTGGCTGCCTCTCCCAAGAGTTTGATGACTTTTTTCATTCTTCTCCATCCCCTTTCCCTGTGCCCTGCTAATGAGAATTTCTCTGTGGACACTGAAAACTATATATAAATGTTTCTGTGCCACTAACAAAATAATTCTTGACCTAATTCAGCAGAACTTCCTTTGGCAAAAGCCCAGCTGGCAGTGGCATGCCACTTTTGTGATAGTTTTCATAAACAGCTGTAATAAAACCAGCTGCATTGCTTTGATTCTGCGTGTGAGGGCCTGGTAGGATCCTGCATGCTCATTATAGAGAGCCTCAGAGCTGGATTTTGGGGGTTGGTGCATCAAAATCTACAGAGGGATTTCCCATTACCCTTAAGTCACACAGGTGTTGCCCACAAGAAAAGACTGACTCGCTCTCCCTTAATGAGGCCTTTTGCTGTAATCCTGGCTGATGCTTTTACTGTTCAACAATTTTGGCCCACCTCTCTAAGGTCTTGTGGACTAGGCAGGTACTTCTCAAAGTGCTCAGCTGAATAACCACTTTTTTGTTGTTTTTTCCCTTGCCCAGGGAGAGGCTCTCCTGCATTTCTGTGACACACTTACCCATGTGGTCAGCTCAGGGCAACTCACTTGCAGTGACTCACTCTGGCTTGCAAGTGCGTGATCCCTTGACCTCCATGACCCTAAATAATTTGAGCACAGAATGGGGTTTGCCTTGGCATGGAAATGAGCATGGAGAGAAGGGTATCACGATTCCCAGGAACCTACACACAGGCAGATGCTGCTGGGAGCTCCAGAGAAAAGGGAAGAAGCACAGGGAGGACAGAGCTCAGTACCTGCTGACTTTCTCTCTAGCAGCCACTCTGACTCTTCTAGGGAGGTTTCCATCAATCCTGTGGTCCCACAAGGAAGAAGAGCTTTCTTCAGTGCATTCAGTGGGGAAAAGCCGAGAACAAGACTTGCAGGTTGGATGCCTGAGTTGCAAGCCTTCTGACCATGGGAGAAGTTGGACCTTTCATAACTCCCTACCACTGTGTAAAATAGGGGATATGATACTTGGTGCTATTGTTGTACCTTGATGAGTGCTATGACGATAAAATATGTGTAAATTTTAATCCTACAGCTGGCTACGGCAGTGCCACAGAGATCCATTATTTCCAGGAAGAGATGGGGACTCCATGTCAAATGAAGTATGATCTCTTATCAAAGGACTCTTGTATTTTCTCTGTGTATTCCTTTATAGTCTTGATTTGTGATAGAGGCTTATGCTCCATCTTATGATAGGTTATGCTTCAATAATTTGCATAAAACTTCAGTAAAATTTCTTGTGAGATGTGATGCCTATTCCTTTCTGGTGATATCAAATATGCAATGTACTCTTGAAGTTAGCTATCAGTTTTTGCATAAACTGGTGCTTGTTAGTGATGATTAAAAAGTTCCAAATGAAGGAGAAAACCAAAGGATTTTAACCAAAAGGAAGAAGTATTCAGTCCACAGGAAACATGTTAACTGTGTGCTTCAAGACTGTCATTTTCAAACAGTGACTTGAGTTAGGTGTTTCTACTACAAGGAGAAGTTGAGTAAGCATTCTTGTCCAGGAATTCCGCCAAAGCAGGTTTAATACTCCTACGTATGCAAAAAAGCTGCGGCCTTGGGAGAAGCAAATGCTGCAGCAGAGCAGTTATGAGAGCAGGGTTAGGCTGCATCAGAGGTTTTAGTTCCATTTCAGTAACTGCTGGTTAGAGCTGATATTTGGAACATTGTGAAAGGTACTGTTTGGTCTTTATCTTTTCATCAAGCTGATGTGACCTGGACCCCAGGCTGGCTGAGGGCCTCTGTGGAATGATGCTCTGAGGCCAGCTTCAGGTTTTACCATTTACTCTTGTTCCCAGCTGTGACTATGCCGTGAAATTGCTATGATATAACATACAGGTTTTCTTCCTGATTAACCAAAAGAATGCATCTTGCTGTGATTTTCACCCTTCATTTAGCATTTTAAGGCCACTTACCTGTTTCCGCAGACATTGTCTGTCTGTGTGCAGTCACCCCACGGCCGTGCCCCTCCAGGTGGTACGAGTGTCTCTCAGCCCTTGCTGTCATAGCGTTGATTCACTCACCAATTCCCCACCCATCCTGTCTCGTCCTTCACCCTGGGCCTTCTCACGCATTCATTAGGAGAATGTCTTTGCCTGGCTCCTGTTGCTACCCCCCCTGGGAGCGGGGCTGGAGCAACCCCTGGCCTTGGGGGAGGTTGGTGCTCCTGTGCTGCGGGGATGGAGCTGGTGCAAGGCTGGAGCAGAGATCAATCTGTGTTTGAGCTGCCTGCCTGTCTGCACATCACCTGTGTAACTGGTGATGAACCACCACCATGGGAGCATCTGCCCAGGTGGGAGGCAGGAGCATGGCCAGAGGGAGGAGAGCAGGAAGGGATGGGTGAGGAAAAGGAAGGAAGGAGGGGAGCAAGGGCTGTAACCCTGGTTGAGCTGTGGGGTGGGTTCCTGCAGTGCTGACCTCCATGTCTAGGGGGAGGAGCGAGCTGGGCTTTTACAATCTATTTAAGCTCAGTGTGGCACGTGTGCTTGCAGCCTGCCCCGCTCTAAGTGGCACTGACTTTGGCAGGCTGAACACAGCTATTTTAACTGCTTAATATTATCTGCTTTTTTGTTTCCTTTTTGTAGTTTGATTTCTTTTTCGGTGATTAGGTGATTTAGGTGAAATTAGTTATTCTTCACAAGGAAGCCTGGAATGAAGGCTTTGCTGTGCAGAAAGTGTCTTATTACTGTTATGATTACTTTATGTACTTTTTAAAGACACTGGTTCTCAAGGGGGTCCTTCTGCCTTCCCCATCCCCTTCTCCCAGTATTGGTAAACCAAAAGGTCTTTATGGTTGGTTATTACACCATGGCTACAGTAGCTTTGAACATGTGCGTAGGGGATGTGGATGCTTTGTTTCTTCTTCTCTCATCCCATCCTATTCCGCAATATAAAGTTGTTCTCACTCCTACCCCCAACAAACCCTTTGGGCCTAGTCCTGCCTTCTCTTCCCTCCCTTCTACCTTTAATCATTGATTTATCAAATGTTGCAGATTGGTTTCTGGTGCCTGCTAGCTGAAGAGACCCATTGTGTATATGAAGGTGTCCAGACCCACCTAAGATGTGCTTGTGGAATAGAAGGAAGAGGCTAGGCTGCAGTGAGCTCTTAGGGAATGTTCTCCTGATCCCTAAGGAGAGAACAGGATCTGTTCCTCTACGGTCTGCATGGAAGTGTCTACATCTAAAGAGAAGTGGTTTTAAACTGGGATGGTGTCTCCCCCATAGCCTTGCAGATGAGGTATGGCTGCGTGGCTCCTGTGGGAATATCCCTTCTCCAAGTGCCAGCAGGAGCTGTGCAGCACTTCACTGAAGTGTGGAGTGGGTAACTTTTAACACCCTAATCAAATCTCTGGGGTGTTGGTTCCCTGTGTGTGGAGGGGGTGACACATGGGGTAGGGCTGGATGAGAGACCCTTTCCCAGCAGGATGTGAGCTCGTATGGCTCCCAAACAATCAGACTCTTGGTTCTCATGAGACACATGACATTTCAAGGAAATAGGAGATATCATGTGAATTTTTGAGTACTTAAGATAGCAAATTTTCATACAAAAAGGCTTTTTAAGAGCAAAATGGCCCAGTTGAAAGAGATCAGTGTATAGCTTGGAGCTCTGACAGAAGTGAACTCTGCTCCATTTATCCTGTCCCTCCATGCAGGGGGCTGTTATTGATTCTGTAGCTTGCACTGAGTTTGTCCATCCTCAGATCCTCAGCCCAGCTCTATAATTCTTGCTTTGTGAGCGATTGCTCGGATTGTTGTACCAGCCTCCTCATCCAGTTCACACACGCAGCTGTGGAGCAGTGAACAGCACTGATGCAGACCCACCAGACCTGAGCCCAAGCAACTGGGCTGAAGATCCTCAAGATCCTCGCTTGTCTGAGCAGATGGCTCCCAAAACCTCTTCTCCTGGATTGATCCTGCAGGGCGAGAACTGCAAATACTTTCTGATGCTGTATTTCAGCTCACTTCAGGAAAAGGAGATATGAATTTATAGGGTAGGAAACAAAGGTCTTCATTTCCACCAGGGAACCTCTAACTTCTCATCCTCCTGAGGCAGATAAAGAATAGGGTGCCTATATTTGCACTTTTGGGAGAAGATAATTGAGCTGTGAATGTACTGTCATCATCTCCCTTGCTGGCCAGGCTGGCTAATGCTTTCTGCCACCACCTCCCTCTATGCCCCCTTGCTGTAACACTCCCCTTCTTGCAGTTTCCATTAGCCCTCAGCAAGCAGTTGCATGTCTTTACGGATGTTACTTTAATTTTGGGACCTGCTTTGAGTGATACCTGAAGCGGTTCTGCTTTCCCAACACTGTGAAAAGCCCTTTGACAGGAGCAGTCTGTGGCATGGCAGCCTGAGAAGGCACAGCCAATGTGACATGTAAGGAGAGGGACCTCAGCAGGCCTGGCCAATTCCTCGCCAGTCCCCACCAGAGCCATTCCTCTGCCGTGCTGGAGTGCCATGGAGCTCCACACTGTGGGTACAACCTGCAGCCACTAACCGAAGTGAGTGTTTGTGAAACTGAAGCGTGTGAACCTGCCCTGTGATCAGCAGGCAAGCGGGCTGCCTTCCCCAACAGCCTCCACCACCTGAGCACTGCTGGGATGGGGAAGGGCTGGCTTGCTCCCTCCCTGAGGCCGGGCTGGGAAAAATCCAGCAGCAGAGCTGAGGAAAGGCTGCGGTGCTGTGCGGCTGCCAGGAAATCTGAACCCTCTAGGCAGGTCTGAAGCTCAAATAAAGCTCATTAGGGCTACACAGCTCAGCTGTGTAAGGGGTTGCTCCCTGTCCAATGGTCTACTACATCAGCTGTATCACCTGCAATGTGCCACCAGCTCTAGATTCCAGATCTAGGGAATTTAGGGTTGGGTAGACACTGTGCAAGCAGAGGAGGAAGAGGCAGAAGCCCTCTTGTGCCCAGAGCACTAATGCTGGTGAGCAGGTGACTGTTTTATTCCAATGTTTGTTCTTACTAATGAAAGCAAGTGAGTCTTTAGAATATGTCTTCCTACATTTCAACTCCTTTTTCTAAAGCGCCTGGAAAGTTTCCAGTCTGTTAATGATGGGGGAATGCTGCTCCCAAGATATATTTTGCATTAAGTGAGTCTGGGAGAATCGAGGTGGAGACAAGGATCTCAAACGCAGAACCCACCCACTCCCACCTGCGTGCTTTAGGAGTCATGCTCCATCTTGTGCTCTTTGTGATGCAATGAATGGTTCAAGCTGTCTAAAAGCCCAGCCCAAATTCAGGAGTAGAAAGTGAACCCGCCCAGCTCCTTGTGGTTAGGAAAATGCCTGTGAAGTGAGGGAGGTTGGTTCAAAACCCTGAGGCTGGTAAAGGAAACTAATTCAAGCGTCTCTTCTGTTGGGCAAGTTCCCTGGCCGCAGAGCCAGCATGCAACAGGAGCAGGCTCTGTCCCACGGGCAATGGAGGAAATGCTCCTGCACCACCTCCCTGAGGCAGTTTGGCTAAACCCGTAAGCTCAGTTTTCCCTGCTGCTGCTCCCTACCTTGACACAGGGTGGTCGCTTCCCGAGAGCCTTCATGTTCTGACACCTAATATGTTGGGATCTGCTTCATTCTCTCAGCTAAAGCAGTTACCTCCTTTCCTGCACCAGCATGGCCCTGGAATGCTATCAGCAGTGGAGGGACATCCTTCCATCCTTTCTGTGTGTGACTGTCCTTCCATGACAACGGTGCTGGTTTCTAACCCCTTCTGAAGACAGAGTGGGGGAGGCCTGGGCTGCTCTGCCACACAGGAGTACCAACAACCCGAGCTCACTCTGCAGTGTCTCTCAAATTGGCTCTTCCTGGGTGGCAGGATCCACACTTGCCAAGTTCTCCCAAACTTCTCTAGCTCAAGACTAGGAACGAAGCAGAGCCCCAAGAGGGACATATCTCTGACAGGAACCAAGCTTCCGCATTTCCAAGCCAAATGGTGCTTGAATAAGCAACCTTTGGGCACAGATAGTGCGTTTCTGAAACTCCTTGTGCAGAGCAAAGCATTGCCTGTAGCTCATCTCAACATCAGTATTGCCCACAGACTAAAGAGACCTCGGAGGTCACTGCAAGTGGTACCAGTAGCTTCGTGCAATGTGAACCACTGCAATGACAGGTGCTCCTACCCTACTGTGGGCTGGGACAGCTCAGATCAGACACAGCACAAGGTTTTCCCCTTTCCTTCCTCAGGCAGCAAGAGAAGTGCATCAGCACTGTGAAGGGAGCTGCTGCGCTCAGGACACACCATGATCAGCCACCACTCTAGAATATTCTGCACCAGAGCACGACAGCTGCCCGGACTGCAGGAGCAAAGTGCTTTTCTGGAGAGTTCACTCTGGGTTTCCTCCCCAGGCGAAAGACTTACATCCAATCTACAATTTTAATGACCAGTCACCAGATCTTAAAATGGTTTTGCAGTCATTCTCTCTACTTCCCCGACTGACAGGGTGAGAGTTGGTAACTCACTGTTACCCACTTTCCCAGTTACTGGTATGTTGAGAATCAAACATTCTTATGGAACAAAACTGACTGACAGACCAACCCCATTGTGATGCTACTATGCAGTGGTGAGTCATGAGCATCTCTCCAAATGCCTGTTACTTAGAGCAGCATGAAGAAGTAGTTTACAGATTTGCATCAGCACTCTAAAACATCTAGGCATTATGACCCCAAAACCTCAATCTCCCCCATGCTCTGGTGGGAAAGTCTGGGATGGAGGCAAAAGCATTATGGCTGTTCTGTGCACAGGTGAGTTACTTAACACCAGAGAGCAGGCTCGCTTCTTCTGCACTCAGACCACTTTGCTCCACACCTTAAGCTAAAAATGGTCCTTTGAAGTGAATGTGGATCCAAGCACAGCAGATAGAGCTAACAACCCTTCTCATCTGAAAAAATCTTGGGCAGTAACAGAAATGAGTGTGGATCCAGGAATGCCATAGAGAGCTAACAATCTCTTACTTGAAAGCTAAGCCTCTCAAATGCTCCAGAACTCATCCTGGATCCAGGAATGTACAAACAAACTGTCTTCAGGCTGTAGCCTTAATTAGACATCAGTAAAGACGTTTTGTAAGACAATAGGAAGGTTTAGCTGCTCAGAATTGCCCTCTGGAGATTTAATGATCTAATCCAGGGTTCTTCAATGATTGCCCAATTCCCATCAGATCACTACAAGAGAGCACCTTCCCAAAACTGAGCTCCACAGACACAGACAAATCACATAACTGAGAATATGGCTGGTTTCCTACAGGAAAAAACACAAGACCAGATGTATTTCACACAGTGTTATTCACACATTTTCATTTTGATTTTTACAGTATATACATGTGAACATTACATTATTCAATGCGAGCCACCTGGAGTCAAACCTAATCAAACTGGTCCATAAACAATCTATATCAAAAAGCAATACTTGAGCAAAAAGTCTAGTGGTTCTACCCAAAGCCTAAAATAGTTGAAAGGAAACCCAGTGATTTTCATGTTCCTGGACAGAATTTCTGCACAAATGATTTTAGGAGAGCAAGTGGAAGATTATGTTCAAGATACTGAAAGCACCAAGGATGACAGTTACAGGACTGTTTAAATTCAACCATGGCATGAGTGCTACAGGGACAAAGTACTGGGAGATTATTAGTTTCTGCCTGGACATCCCCGAAAGCCTGACGTACTGTCTTACATATTGAAGGAATGTCGGCTCTGTGGATTACAACACACGGCACAGCTACACAGGGTACAGATAGTCACTGAGGAGAATTGATGTGTCCAAGGAAGTGGCTCAGAAGTCATCCTGTGGGTGACTGTGGGAAAGCTCTGGCTCCAATGACAGGGCTTGTACCTCCGGAGAGGAATTTTGTGAACTGCCATGCAAAAACTAGTTGGCAATTTGAATTGTGCTTACTCAAAATAACAAGGCCTACTATATCACTTCATGCAGGCACTGGAAGCAGGCCAAGACAAGCTTTCCCATTTGCCTATTAATGAGTTAACGCTACCATTAGACAAGCAGCGCCTCAGATGTATGCTTTACTAACAGTTATGTAAACCTGGTCTCAACAGTAACATGACAGAAATCCTTATACAAGTTTATACCACTACTATTTTCTTTCCTCATGATCATAACCCCTACCATAACAGCCTTTTATCTGATCAATGCTCAAGACATTGTTTCCAAACTATCACGTTGATCAAAACTTTAGGTTAAGCCATCCAACATTTTACACAAAATACTTACTTCAACAACATACAAAGCACTTTCTTTATCTTTCAGAAACTGAATATACAAAGTAAGCTTTTTCCAAAATATTTCCATAGGCAAAGGATTAAAAAGGATTTTAATTATACACATATGGTCACAATTCTGCCTTAAAAAGATCATTGGGAAATGTACATAAGGCCGCTTGTAAATGTACATCATCTTTATGTTACTGTTACAATGTCATATGTCCAGAGAAAAAAATTGACAGTATCATACATATTTGCTTTACGCTGGGAGAAGGCTATTCAAAAATACAGTACTCTTCTGTACAAAAAAATCATGCCACATTTATTAAGATGGAAGAAGCATTGGTTTCTGTGATAACCAAATATTTCAGTCCACTTCTTACTATGCTTATTTACCCCAATTTAAAATTTGAACAGATTGATTTCCCAAAGTGTCCATATGAACAGAATCAACAGCTATGTTATAAACGAAACATAATGTTTCTCACAATAGATAAAAAGAAAGCCGGTTCATATTTTTGAAACCATATAAAGATAGAATTTTAAAAAAATCACTCTTGATTTGCTGAAATAAATTTACATTATACAACACTATATGCCAGGGGGAAAGAAGGGAATGGGGATATGAATATACACTAAAATGCAAATTTTTGTCCCAAAAAGGGGTAAAACAAATTACATTTACAGCATGAAGGTTTACAAATGTACATCTGTACAACCAAGGTAAGCATCACTACTAAATTAGCAAGGCTTTGTAATAAACATCGAAACGAGAGATTTGTTTTCAAACTGTAAACTTACACCTATTAACTACACGTATACAATGCATATATTTATAGGAAGCAAAAAGCTATCTGAATATTTAATCAATCATGCTTAAAGGTTGAGCTATCAAGTTTACTTTTCAGTGGCCCCTTTTCTCTTCATCATTACCTATTTTTTGCATCTACAGTGAGAAAGCAAAATAAATGCTCAACACTTTCAAATCCTTACAATTCTATATGCAAAATAAAAAAATACAAATCTCTACTTTTCCTGCTTGTAAAATTGACTGTAAAGTTAATACAGGGTTCACTCCTTTTCCAACAGCATACTTTACTGAATGGAAGTACCACCATCATTTTAATCCCTCTACCTTGTACAACAATTAAATATATAAGTATATACAGCACTTTATTTTTAATACATTGCTAGAGAAAACCTTAGGGCACCATTTTAAAAAAACCTGTATCCACAGCAAGTGCCGAAAGCTAGTCTTTTAAAGTTTCCATTGTTTTGTTATTCCCTATTTGAATTTGCTGTGCCCTGTTTGTTATTTGGATAGGATGTTGTGAACCACCAAAATACAACTTAACTTTTCAACGTTAAATAATGTTTATGCAGCTGATCAATTTTAATCTGGTATAAAAGACTTCACACAAAAGGGAAAAATAAGGATTAATTCTATATACAACTCTATAAACCTGTTGTGCTATGATGCTGGGTAGACCTACCAGATTGCAAGCCAGTGTATTAAAAGAATACTGTACTTTTTCCCTTTAAAAACTATTTCAGTGACTTTACAAGGTAAAAATTTACAAAATATGTGACAGCTATTTTGATACAATTACATCATATACAGGCATTCTGTGCTTTGCCAGCCATCCAATCTGATAGGTCTCCGGATCAGGGCTGGAGATATTTTTTTTTTAATAATTCACTCCCCAAAAATATACACAAGAATAAAAATTTTACAAATGGATGAACAAAGTCAATAAATAGATTTAAAAAAATCAGAACATTTAGAGTTAAGTTGTAGGTTTTGATAATTCACAATTCATGTTTTCTTCCATTTCTCTTTGTCTTTTACAGCATCCCATTTGGTGGTCCACCAATTGGCCCCAGATCAGCACTGTTCTTCAGGTAATACTTTTCCAGCTTGGCCAGAATGTGTTTGCCGTAGGTATATTTACGCAGAGTCGTGATGTGGGGTCGAATCTGTAATAACAAACAGGTTTTGTTTCCCTTTTTTTTTTTTTTTAACATCCTAACTTTTAAGTCGAAGTGACTACACTTTCAAAATGCTATGCAAAAAGATGCTAGGAGCCTGTATTTCAAAATTTTGGAAGTTCCTGGAAAGATGTACAACTGGTGGTTTTGACTCACCAAACCACTGACATACCCATTGTAGCAAAAGGGAGGTTGTACTTTTTTGGGAGAATCCTGTTGGGGATGGAGGAAACAGCTACAGGAATATCCTGGGCCCTGTGTTAAACAACCCAGGGACATTTCAGCAACAGCACTTTTGTCCATGTCTGGATATTCTTAAGTAGAAAATGTGCCTGTATGTTAGCAAGTGTGGGAATCTCTTTTGGGGGAGCTGCAGAATGGATTCACACCCTCAACCAGCAAATGAAAAGAGAAATCTGTATTGCTTCTGTTAAATTAATAACAATGACAGATACTACATTTTCATGTTAAAAGTATTTTCACATAAAGGCTGGCACAAAGAGAGGCTATGAAATAACTTTTGAAACTTTTTTGTACATGTCCATTTTTAGGTCAATGCTCAGAGACCTGAATGCATTCAGCTCCACTGAATTTAATACAGAAGTAGTGAGTTCCACATCTATAAGGAAAGGCGCTGTAGCAGAAAAATTTGCATAGATAATGTTTTTTAATCACTACAACTATGTACAAATGTACCTTGTGCATTATTATCTTCCGCTGGGCAGGTTCAGCCATGTCAATCATCTTCTGCACGACGTAGTTGGCGTACTGGTCCTTCATCATGGTGTATAAGGCACTGTGAGGACCATCGTTCTGGCAGCACACCTCATCAATCAGTAAAGCTCTTTCAGCACGAGAAGCATGAGTTACACATTTTTCTACCACGTTGCTGAAAAATAAGACAAATGCATCAGGGGACTGAAGATGCAACATTCTTTTATGTAGCAATTTTAAATTTTTCTGAACAGGTCAGGTATCTTAATGCCAGTAAAAAGCATACTGAAAATACATCAATTCTGATTTCCAAATCTTCAGTTTGTAATAACTAAAGATGTTACAGGATTATACACCCCTGCCCGTGTAAAAAAAGTTACTTTCTTATACTTATTATCTTGTAGGAGAGATTTTCTACTTGACCTACAGTGGATATATTGAACCTCAGGCTGCAGATGTGTTCTAGTACATCTGTTTTGGTTGTGGGCCTTTTGAACACACAACAGAGAAAGCCAGATACGAGGCTTCCTGCTTTTTGAAGAAAGGTATCTCAGAAGCTGGAAAGGCCATCGAAGGTTCTAATACAGAAAAGTCATTCCGGTTCTTCTAAGTTTGTGCTTTAGAAATAAAGCAAGTTAGAGGATTATGAACAGTTCTATTCAGACAAAGAAAAAATCCAGATAAACACTAGTTTGCAAATAATTTTAAAACAAATGCCTCCATAAATATCACAGTGCATTTCTACTTAATGTTGATGACAAGGTTAGTCATCACACTATATCATCCAGGAGGAATTCTGAGGTACGTTTTTCCTAAAGCAAAAGGCATACAATCCATATTTCGGCAAAAAGCATGAAAGGATGAGTTTTAGGTTCTAATTTCAGAATAGTTCAGAACTCCTACAATAGTCTTTGAGACTTCCTTCTGCAAAAATCTTTGTCAGACTGAACCACCACCTTTTAAGGTGAATCTTGTTATATTTCTAAATTGCTTGGCTGGACGGATAGTCAAGAAGTGCCAACTCACTGTCATCATATCAGGCAAGTTCTAGGAGATCCCCAGAGCCTGGCTCTGGGGATCGTCACATGGAGACCTGAAACCCGTTCCCTGCACTTGCACAAAGTGAAAAAAAGCCATCCCATAAACCCACAGAATCTCCTTTGTTTTGCTACAGAACAGCACTTGCCCTTTCCCTTCCCCAAATCTAGTACAGAAATGCCACTATCATTCATCTCTATAAAAATATAAAATTTCAGGAGGCAAGCGACATAACAGAAAAAAAATTATTATATCCTTTTTGTAACACAATAAATAAATTCAACACTACAACTTTACAAGGTTAGTGAATCTTTAATATATGAGGGCTGTGCAATACCTGGCAAATTTGTGCTGACTCAGAGCTAGAACTTTTCCTCTTATTTCTGAAACTATTTTACTCTTGTCTTCAGGACGACCGTGCTCCAGTACATGCTGAATAACGTAATTTCCATATTGATCCTGAAAATAAGATTACTTCAATTTTCTTTTGTGTTCATACCCAGTAATAAATACAGCTTTTGCACATGAGTATCGAGTTTCAAATTACTATTTGCATGGATATAAGGAAAATACAATAATATCAACATTACAGGAAAGAAGTGATGCAAGAAATACTGCATTAAGGATTACTTAATGGACCACAAATTTTACATGAAAAAATGAAAATAATCTGTAAAACCAGAATTTTCCTAGAGTATCTTTTATCCTCTTAAAGAAAGAAATCCTCACATTTAAGACCATGCTTTTTTAACAGCTGGAATATCTCCCTGAACTGTAGTTCAGCAAGACAGTCGTGTTTTAACTAGAAACTTTTATACACAAGAAACCACTGAGAAATAAACTCGATTGTGAATATGTAACAAAAGGCAATTCTTGCCTTTTTATGGGTGAAAATTTCTACTGAAAACAGAAACCTTCCAATATCGGGAATACATTTACAATGTATTTATGTTTAGACATTATTAGAAGTTATATGGAGGACACCAGAGTGAATCAAGACAAGCTACAAAAAGGCAGTCTTTGCAATAAAAAAAAAAATACTAATTCTGTGCATTTACAGTGTATATTCGAAGCTAGAGTCAAAAGTGCAAGAAAAAGGCTTTTTATATCTTCTTTGCCTCCCAACTTCCAAATTCATTTTCATTAAAACTATGGAAGGAAAGAAAAACAAAAAATCAATGTCTACAAAACTAAAAAGAGGCAAATGCATTTAAATTATTCCTTAAACTAGAATATAGGAATAAATTATGATAACAACAAAAAGCTCTAAAGTGTATTAAAAAATGAATACACATGCACCAACCTGCACTAGTTGTTCTGTGTGTTGATGCAGTTCTTCTAAGATTGGCAAAGTCTGCTCAGCAGTGCAGTGCTCCAGAATACGCTGAATTACTCGACAACCATAGGGATGAGTTGAAAGTACAAATACCTTGAAATAGGATTGTAAACTCAAGTTAAGACACCTGAAGTTCACAGATACAGTAATATTACTGCATTCAAAATGGAATTGAACATGCCAACTACTTCTATTAAAAAAAGTTTTGCCTGTCAAGACCAGAATTCCATTTCCAGCTGAAGTCAGGAAAAGATGAAAAGGCAGTTTTTTGTGTGTCAAGAACTCCAGTAACCACATAACCAAGAACCCAAGTGTTCATTACAATATTTCAAGCCTACCTAGCTGCAAAGGAAAGCCTGCAAGTATGACCATTAGTTTAGTGCAGTCCAATTTTCAAGCTTTCCTTTTAACTTTGTACTTCATTTTCAAATTTTAAGATTTGGACATTTATAAAGAGGAATTCAATTATGGTGGCCGATTTTCAACAATTTCATGTTCCAGCATATACAACAGGCTCCATTATAGATTGAAAATTTTTAAATAACTATTCAAAACATACAGCTAAAATCTTGCTTATTCCTTTTGCTTGCGTCTCCAGAAGCTAGGTTTGTGTTTTGGGGACTAATTCAGAAGATTTAAGTGTTGGCCAGGACTGAACACAGAATCTTGTCTGATTAGACATCAACCCAAACGATGCAGGCAGGTGAAAAGGATACATATTGTTAGGTGACATGACTAAAGTGTGGCATTTTTTATCTGCCACTTTCATACTAGCTGATATTTTCTATATATAATTATTTGGAGCTTAGGATGAATGTTTAGCAAACATAGTCACACTTCAGTAAAGAGGTTCTATTTACAGTTTAGAAACTGCATCTCATGTACCTCATACACAGTTTTTGATATAAAAAAACCTCTATCCTAGAAACCTTGATGTGGAATTTACTACCATGTACCACAGCAATTCAGGTATTGCTGTTGTGTAAAACATGAGAGAAAGATATCATAGATTTTATTAGGAAATACATTTGGCCATTCATTAAAGTAAAATTTAGTTACACAGCCAAGTTAGTACATTTTTATAATTTTTCTCAAGATGATGAAAGTGCATGCTTGTCTCAGAGTATTAAAATGTTATTTAGCTGCAGCATATTCACTAGCCTGTAGCACAGTAACAATCTTATATTAATAACTTTTTTTGGAAATAAAAAACACAAACCCAACCTTAAGTAAACAAATACCATCTCCTTTCACTCAACACCAGCCCATATGTAGGGAACAGATTAGTGTATTTCATCATAGTATTTCCTTAACAATTGACATTAATTGGGAAGGACTGAAAGACACATATGCAACACAAGTAACAAAAGCAGAGAATGGAATTTTTGATGAAAAATATATGTTAGAGAGCACATACTTTATTATTATATCAAAAATGGCACTGTCAAAAGTTATAAAGTAAATCTGAAATGGTGTTATCTCAAAACACAAACAAAGCCTGGCAAATCATCAAGTCACTTATACGTATTTATATTACATCTACTGGGGTTATTTATAATACATCCAAACAGGTCTTTCTAGAGTCTCCTCTCCAACAGATTCATCTTTTTACAGCATGTTAACTGTCTCTTCAACAGCTTTTCCATTTTATCATCCCTATTTTCATCCTACTCAAAACAAGCTGACTGCAAAATGCCAAATGCTAACTTGTATATGCCAATGATGGACTAGGACCTGCAATGCAACCTAGAGAAAAGGAAATGAACCATTGACACTACCTGTCCTTTGAATGCATCAATGATGAACTGCAGCGACTGGGGCTGAACACACTCAATACATTTTTGTACAACGTGGTTTCCATTTTGATCTTTCACGCATTTCAGAACATGGCCATCCAGCTCTTTCACCATTTCATTCTGGAAAGAAAAGATTATCCTTGTCTTTACAATGATTTTTTTTCTCCTCCCCCTCAAAGGAGGAAAAGTTCCATTTCATCCTAACTCCAACATTCATATTCACTGGTCTTAATTGTGTGCTTCAGCATTTTCATTTAAACAACTATTTTAGTGCCTAGGGCATTTCACACTGAAGGGAATAACCAACAATTTAAGCAACTAAAAAGATGGATACAACAAAAAAATAAATAAAATAAAAAAGTATTGCTCTAACTTACAATTACCTGCTGGTCAGGTGAGATTGACTCCAGTGCTTTCTGAATAACACGACAACCATACATCTGGAGGGCTAATGGCAGAACGTGACCACGAATGCGTGTTGCTAGGGCTAACTTTTGATCCAGGCTTCCAAACTAAAAGAAAATAAATATCCAGTTAACAAATGAAGACATATGGCAGCATGCTGGAATTTACATGTCAGACAATGTACTATATGACTGTAAGACTTGAATAATTTTTCACTTTGTAGTTTTGGTGAGTATATTTACCAGAATCTTTTCTAAATGCAACATTTTCTAATATTCCACATCCAGCCACATACCTGCTATCAAATGCATGACCTTGAAAGACAACAGAAGGAACCAAATAGTTTATACTTGTCTGTCTGTAGGAATATTTAAATGCAATAAACCACTTACTCAGACAAATTATACCAGGCAAATTGATTACAGGTCACTACAATGTATGAATCCAAATCAGGTTTTCTCTGAAATCTCAGACTTGTATTGGTCAGTGTATCTCACATCTTGCATACTAAATAAGCTTTATGCATATGTATACAATAACAGGAAGGGACAAGGAGAGTGAGGGGAGGTATTTCAATCCCTGGGGTAGCTTCTTGGTAACTTCACATCATTCTTGAACAATCATTTTTACCACGGGCACTTTGGGAAATCTACAAATACTTGGACTTTGCAGAACACAATCAAAATGTTTTTACACAATGGCTGCGTTAAGAGTATGATTATTCAATCAGTGTTCTTCACAAGTAGCTGATTCTTATCTATATTATCCCATTCATGGCGCTCCTACAACTTCTGTACTGCTCCATGTTGAGCAGAGTAGAAGTCAAGCTTCATAGCTAATACACATAACCCTGTTCCCAGATGCCCACACAAGCTCCTCAGTTGTCACAGTACAAGAGAGGACACAGAAGTGATGGCCTACTTACACAGGGAACTAAGGTCCCTTTCTACACATAAGGCCAAGTGCACTTTTTCCTAAGAACTGTTCTGTGGAATTATGATGAAAACACTCAATTGACAATAACTATCTATGCATCTACTCAACTTAATAGCATGGAAAAAACCAGTAACTGATGATCCTTGTGCAAGATTAAGCTTTTACACACCAAACTCAGTGATGCTTTTTAGGAGATAGTTTGTTTGTAAAAGAAAAAGACCGTAAAAACAGTGAGGACATTGTTTCATAAACCACTCATTAAAAACTACGGTCTTATTTACAGTAACCATCTTACTGGGCATTTTCAAGCTTCACCTTCTATCCACCAAGACTTTGATATGACCTTTGATTTAAAGAACACTATGCTAGATACCTTTTCTACATATAACTTTTTCCAGGACACAGGTATTGCTTCTTTGTCTTCTCTGTGCAAGCCAAATCTTGTAACTCTTTGATAAGGCTTTTTTTTCTTTTTACCACAGTTTTTAACAGAAAACAAAGCTGGTTTAAATATTATTTGTAGTAATATTGGATATATCTTTAGACATCCCTTAGTCAAAATTCTTCCACCTCAATACATTTTATGTGCATTTCCTCATATACAGCACCAGATGAAGTTCACACAGCTATTTATTTTGAGTGCAAGAGCATTTTCCAGACTCACTCTATACCATGATGCAGTAACCAATAAAAAGTATCTTTCAAATATTTATGTTCCCTTTCATCTGCTGAAGGTCTCTTAAGTTCTGCTAAAAGGCTTGCAAAGCCTGAGTGTGCAGCCTATACTTTCAACGACATTCACCAACACATGCACCTCCAGTGTAAAGAGAAACTGTGCCCATTATGACAAAAAGTAGGGGATACAGAAGTGAAAAGCATGTGCAGTGTTACACACTTACGTTCTGTGGAAGTCCAGTAGAATTCTGCTATGATATTAAGACAAAACCAGCTAAATTTAACCAGATTTACAGCATTTTGTTTGCATTTCCACCCATACACTCAGTACTATGCTTACCTCAAAGAACTTCTGTATTACATAGTTTCCAAACACATCAGTCATCAATTGATATGCTGCTTGCAAGATCTCATTAAACACCATCTGGCGCTCAGCTGGAGTAGCTCGCTCCAGTTTTTGCTGTATAAATCTAAGTGCAAAAAAAAGTAAGACAACAGGAAACCTCTCAAACACTGTTTCAATGAGACACCTCAAAACTCTAAAGAAAGCATTGAACGTTTATAAAATTTATTAAAATGAAAGTAGTGCCACTGCATATAAAAAGACACATTTTAGTAAAATTAAGACTTAAAAGGTTTCATTTGAAAAGGATTAAAGATGAAAAGAATAACAATAAGTACCTGATGATGTACTGATGAAAAATAGTTTTACATTCCAAGTGCCACGTACTTTGTTTTCTTAATCAATGCCTTTTTGATACCTAAATACTAGAGTTTACAAGTCTAGCTATGAGGCTATTTCTACACTGAGAACTTCTAAAGGCAGCCAAGTTAATACTACTTTTATAATGAAATTTCCTAGAGAATAAAAAGGTCATTGTAAGAGCACATAGTCCAATTAATGGCATGTTTTGAATTAGGATGACTAGCAGCTCATTCAAACGTTTGATGTTAATAAAACAGTATCAAAGCAGTAAAATATTATTAAGCCATTAACGATACTATAATTACCTAGAACCATGTTGGTCTTGGGAAAATTCAACAATGTGTCCAACAAGGTCCCTTAGCTGAAGATTAGGGAAACGGTTGTTTCTGAAATCTTCCAGTAATCGGCTACGTCCAGAAGGCATAATGTCAGACCTACTGTAACGGAGGCGCGAAGGAGGGAAGAGCTGACTGGTGGAGCTAAAAAGACTGGAGGTACTTGCTGCACTGCGATACTTTGCTTCGGCTCCGGGTGCTGCAGAAATATAGCGACCACTACCATTTGTCAGTCCTCCTACAAGGAAGCAGTTCTGTCAGTAAAGGCCATGAGGAAAATAAGCAACAGCAAACCAGCAAGTGTACTAGAACTACGGATACACCCTGGAGCCAGAGAAAACAACAATGCTGTCTTGTTATTTGTATTTACCTCATTATGGTTGGAGGAGTTAGATAGTTTTATCTTCCAATAAATAAAACCATTCTCCTCCTCATTTTTATTTTATGTGAGGGCACCAGGAAAAGAAACGTCATTAGAAGAATGTATCAAAGCAGGTAAAGTGAGCACCCACTCAGGCTTACGGAACATTTTAGAACTGGGTGGGCTTTAAGCTTAGTGGGTAGATTTCCACACCACAAGTCATACTGGCTTATACCCTTGTTAGTAGCCTTGAAGTTAGCCAATTGTTTCAAAATAGACCATGAAATCTGAACTACCCTTCAGTCCCTGCTGAGGTACCTTTCCAAATTACAGTGTGTAAGGGCATTTTTAGGAGGCACATGTGGTGCCTCTTATCATGCTGTACCTGTCCTGCAGGATATTTGATGACTTCAGCATCACAGGCTTTCAATCTGGTACTTCTTGTAAGCACTAAATATGTAAAATTTCAAATCGGGTAACTCAGAATGCTCTACTTAATTCTAAAACAACCACAGCTGTATCAAACTGAAGCTCCTTTTAAAAACATGAAGTCCTTTCCTTGCTGCAACAAACACTCATCACTCTCACTACACTTAACTTTCCTTACTTTTTGGGAACTGAATTGCCTTCCTATATCTAGGTCCTACTCCTTTTTTGCTGGTGATTCCACCTACAGCTCTTGTCACCTCACAGTCCTGTGCATTTCTCCTCACATGCTGCTCTCTGATCAGTTTGTGCCACTCTGAACTCCTCCGGTAGGCCTCTCCCCTCCACTTTTCAACAGGCAGGAATTATCATAAAAAAACATGCTAAGTATCTTTTCCAACTGCTGTATGACTTTTTAGAGGGATACTCTTACTACACTACAAGCAGAAATATTCCATGACCATTCCCTACTAGAAACCTCAATTCTACTACTAAAACCAAAGTAAAACGAAAAAACAAACCCCCAAACTCCCTAAAAGTACTGAGTATGAATCGGAAAAAGAAAGCATTTTGTTTCCCTGTCTAGAAAGTGACGTAGTAACTGAAGCCCTTTCAAAGTCAAGAGAATAAATACCTAGATTTGAATTTAAAACGAATTGCAGTATGTGCTGTTTGAATGGTGCTCTATTACAAACTTAATTTAAAAAAAGAAAAAAAAGGTAGAGAAAAACAAAACAGCTGACAGTGCCCCAGCCAAGCCTTCTTTTGGTTCCAAGTATTTATAAGGCTAGGCAACAAGTGTTACAGTGGACCAGTAATGTATTAATGGTAAAATTATCTTTTTCCAAAAATCAGATTGCAATACCAGAATCTGAGAGGTTAGTGCTGTACAAGACACATCAAGCATCATATTTATTGCACTGTATAGTATGCCCTAAAATAGGAATAATTAGTATTTATTTTATAATGAGTTTTCAAAATTCAGTGATAAGCATCAGTAAATACTTTATGCCCCACAATACCTTTTAAAAACCACTAGGTTTTCTTTTAAACTAAAGCCTCTTAGTTCTTTAGAGCTAGAAATATCAAATTTTTGTAATTATCATTTTTAGTTTCCAATGACAAGCACTATTTCCAGAAAAGACCTGACAGCAACATGGTACTAACAAACAAAAGCTAAAAAGAAACTCAACATTCTGCAAGTGAAGCAGCATGAAGAGTGATGCTCTACAGTTATTTCTCTTCTAGGAAAGGCCTACCAAAGAACAAAAAGTTATGCAGTTGAAATTAGGGTATTTCTCATCTAGACTATGTAAATACATGAATGCAATCCTGGCTTCCCTCTAAGTGCTGTGCAGTGACACTATTTAATATCACGAGAGGGCACCAAAGCCCATTTGAAAGGAAGTTATAGGCTACTTTCCTGTTGTAGCATCTCTGTTGCTCCACTCATCACATGCTCAATTCTGTGCCAGAAATTAACAGGGCAGTTTTGATGATATGCTCACAATCAGCATACACAGTTATAGAATTGCACATGTGAATCAGGAATTGTTTCAGCTTTTTTTAAACTGAGCCTTCATGTCTGTATAAATTAAAAGTGACAAGTTATCCAGCAACTAAAACAGAAATTAAGTAACTTGGCAGCTTTTAACGAACATGCTATGTATGTATAATGTGCAACACATTTCACACTCAGGATTATCAAGCTTTTTCTCAGTCTAATTTGGAAACCATCACTTTTTAAGCCTTGCAAGATGACTATGATGCAACTGGGAGGCTCCTGTCTTGCTTGTGAAACTATTTCAGACAATTACATTAAGCAGGACCATAATACAGGAAGGCTGAAAGCATATCCACTGTGCCTAGAAGAACCTGTCTTGCTCAAAAGCACACAGAAAGCTTAACCTTGTAGAAAACTCGACACTACTATAAAAAGGGAGCAATTTAGTAAGTAATTAGCTTTTCTTCTCATGTAACTTCTCATTATAGTAATGTTATGGCTCAGTGGCAACTTTTCAGATTTGAAAAATAGTAAAACCCCCAAAATAAAAGCATTGTTGCAGGTACTTATTACATGCAAACATACTTGTGTGTACAATGGCCTATTTTCTTGAAATGTTGTACTTATCATTTTCTTAGTCCAAAACCCCCAAAGCATTTCTGTGGACATTACAGACACCTGATCTCCCTCCTGAAAACAGTGTCAACAGCTCAGAAAAAAAACTGAAACCTGAATGCTAGTTACCCAAATCCTTCTGGTTAGCCTACAGCATCCCCATGCTCTTCAAGAACTCAGGACACTTGTGTTACTGATTCTGATTCCAAACTAGGAAAGTAACGTCCTAGGTCTTATAAGTTATTTGGGGAACATACCCTACTGAATAAAGCACTGAAAAATTTAAATACTTATTAGGCATCAGTACAGCCACACAATTTCAAACTCTTGAGGAATAAAATGTGCAGTTCATTCTTCACATAATCATTTAGCTATCTTCTGATCTCATAAAACAAAGATCTCCAATGTACTGAATAATACTAAATTGTTTTACAGTTTAATTGAATCAAAATCCCTGTGGCTAATCCACAGAGAAGAAAAGACACAGAGATATATATAAAGGAGGTATAGATCATCCAAACCAGTGCCTTACTAAGCTTCAAGGACACAAAGCATGTAAAATTACTAACTCCTTAACATGGATAGCGTATTTAATGTTAAGGAGAACATGAAAATATTAAAATCTAGATCTAGGGACATTTGATAGCATTGGTCCATTAGTACTTATCAAAGTATTTTTCCAATTGTTTCTAATAAAAACAGAAAACAGATCTACAACACGGTAACTGTTGTTTACAGTATTTACAGTGTCAGTGGTATTTTCTAGTAACATTCTATAAAGTACTTGTTCATTTATAAAAACGTAGCTTCATCTCATCCTCAGCTACAAGTTCCATCTTCATCAAGAAAACAGAATTACACATCTCTACGTACACAGTGTGTGTATTTTAGGAATTGATGCCAGTGCTCATTATGCCTGGTTTACTGCAGCCCTACAGTGTACGTACAACAGCAGAGGCCATGCAAAGCTCCAAGGGGTCTTTACTCTTACCCACAATGATCACCTCTGAAGACAGAACAACATCAGCCCAAACTGCTAAAAAGCTCGGCTTGCAAAACAGAAAATAATTACTTCCAAAGGCCCAGATTTTAAAAACCCTACTCTACACAAATGCTGCAATGTACCATTTGAGTAAGCAGTACCAATCTAAAAGGATCTTTTTGTAATATAGGAAAAACACTTCCTCTTGCAGTTTTGTCCTTGGGAGTGAAAGGGTAGTTCAAATTCATGACCTTACTGCTCCAACTGATTACAGTAAAGAAGCAGTTACAGAAAACTGACAAATCCCTTCAAATACAGGAAAACTGACACTAGCACAAAGTCATTAGCACATTCCTATTTTAGGATGTTGGATAAAAGTTGGTGAGAAGAGATAAAAGCAGTAAAATATCATGAATTTCTTGTAAAAGGGAAATTGATCTTTAAAGCTACAAATTGCAGCAGTGTCTGACAAAGGGGTTATAAAATCATGCACCCTTTCCCAGTGTTGTGCCCTAGATTCTGGTGGCTGAAACAGGAGCAACCGAGTTTGATGCCCATTTTAAAACAGGAGTTAAACTTAGCTGAACCTGTTGATACAAGCAGGCAGGACAAGTTTTGAAGGTGAAGGGAGAGCTGCGTTTGACAGGCATTATCAGAATACCAATGGAAACTGCATGCAGACATGAACTTAAAATGTTGTTCTACTCTGAAAAGTGACTACATGAAACCCATACTCTTCTTAAAATATACTCCCTGTTTGATTTTAGGTATAACTTCTCATTTGGTGAGAAAACCTTTATTTTTTTTTTTTTAATTTTTCAATGTGAGAACAAAATGTATGTTTCCAAGAGTGGTTGATGAACACACTAGAATAAATGTAACAGGACAGACAATTAACTGCAGAAATAGTCTTCAAATCTGTGATGGTGCACCTTGGATGTAACTGCAAAAATATGACATGGGGTAGAGGTGCAGGAAAGGCTAAAAAAATTACTGCATTTTTTGTGCAAGCAAATATCCAAACGCCCTCCATTTCCAAATTTCAGATTGATTTGGTAATATAGCAAAAAGTTTACCACTAATCAAAGTCCACTTCATTTGGCAGATGAAGAGGTTATGTGGAAGACAACAAGGTTGTGTCAATTTTCAGAGTACAACTGTATATTCTGGCTGTTACACACTGATCTGCTACATGATTTTAACAAACTATTAGGCTTAGTTCACACTGCCAAACAGTTTGAAATGGGTCAAAGTCAGTATTCAATAATTTCTGCTCATAGAGGCAATCCTCTATACTGATCACAGCTTATTTTCTCAGAACTGAAAAAAAGTCTTATAACATTTATCAAATGTGAAACAATACAAACTTTGAATGTTTTAAATTTTAGATAATGCCTTCCAAAATTTGATTTAAGTATAGTTTTCAGCAATATGAAAACTATTGTGAGAGTACTTTGAAAAGAAAGAAAGAAAAAGATTTCCATGATAACCCCATTGTCAGATGTTCAGAACTTTCTCAAAAGCCTCCATTTGGGCTGAAACTTTCCATGCTTGGTCTCAGCCCAAAGGTGCACTTTGTAGACCTGAAAAAGGAAAAAAGGTAAGTAAAAAAATAAAACGTGCTGAAACATCCCCTTGCCCAGTTTTACTTCGGGTATTCAGCACTTAACCGTGAAGGTGATACTGTACTGTAAATGTAATATATTTTAATTATTTAACCTTGTTATACAAATCACTCACACATTTCTCACTTAGTGTATTCTGGTAGGCACTTCTTAAAACGTTTTCCTGTTTTATTTGCACTGAGAGAAGTATAGGGGATTAGGTGGCCTATTGCAAGCACAGAACTGTGCACTGAATAGTTATGAGAGCAACAGGCAACTCAATGTTCAATTACATCCAGTTTCATTGTACGATTTTAGCATTCAAATTAAATGACCACAAATACAAAGAGAAGTTTATCAGGTAAGCTCAGGTTAGAGGCATTATCTTCTAAATATACTCTAGACTGTGGTGGGGTTCCTTTAGATTTTTAATTTTATTTTAATTTTTTTAAAGAAAGGTTGAGCTCCCATGTCATCTAACTAGCTACAAACTAGGAGATTATTATCAGCATTCCTTAAAAAAATACATCTGATAACTGGGAGCCACCACTGACAATGCCTTTGCTACTTCTTTTGCAAATGCCTTTCTTTTTTTTCTTTCACCAGCCTGGTGATAAACTACTGTCTTCCTGGCAAAGCATCTGGGCCATGACGTAGCAGGCTGAGTGATTCAATAATCAACTTTCAATACATTTTACACTGCGAGCACTGCTCACTTTTCTACTTTATCATGGTACAGGGCATTAGTGAAAGTCACTCCACTGTTAAACACAAAATTATCTTAAAATGTCCTTAAAGTGGTAACACACTGAAGGAGAAACAAAATTAAAGCACCTTTGCTTGTCATACTGTGGAAACATAATAGAAAAAGGACCAATAATTCTTACTGGGCTCTCTATCGGGCTTCTGCAAGGGAAGAAAAATCAGTTGTTGGCCCAATACTGCCAAAAGCTGAGTGCTTTCCACTGTCAAATCAATGAGCATTTGAGCGTGCTCTTCACCTTTCAGGAATGGCCCCTCTTCATTACAAAACTGTTTAACAGCAAAGGTAATGTGACATCTCTTATGCAACATATATTTTACACATAGAAATACATACACACATACAAACAAAAAGTGTTTTTTTGGTTTTTTGTTTTGTTTTTTTTACCTAAATGCAAACTGGATGAGGATCCATGTGATGAAAGTGATGGCGGTGGCGTAAGTGAATGTCCTGGCGTTTGGCTTGGCAGAGGCATGCCTATTGGACTTGGAGAGGAGGAAAATCCCAGACTATTGTAAAATGGCTGCCCTATGGGTGCTAGGCTGCTACTAGATCTTTTGTACAAGTCAGAGCTAGTAGATAGAGAATCTCTCCTTGTGGCACTACTACTTGCAGAACTGCCAACTGAAGAAGAAATAAAAAGACCCTAATTACACAGTGTCAACTGAATAAAACCTATCCCCAACTACAGCTGGGCAACAACAGATGCGATCACAATAATTACAGCAATCGTTATGACAAAGACAATTACTGTGATAACCACACATGCTTTTAAGTAAATCTAAGTGGGTATAAACACACCACTGGCAAGTAATTTCACCAATGTCCACGTCTTTCAACATTTCATACTAGACTTCTCACAGTAATATCGCAGTACTCTGTTTTAACTGCCTAGCTTCAGGCTTTGGGACACACATGAAATTTGTAAGATTAGATTACACTGTCACTTTATAGAATAAATGATTCTAAAAATATGTCGACTATATTCTTTGATAAAACTCTTTCCACCATAGATTATTAGTCAGACAGTGATACTCTTATCAGGAAAAAAATCGCGAGGCAATTAGTTGTTGTTTAAGGGTTCACAAAATGATCTAAGTTGCTGTTCAGCTGTTTCTGAATTTCCTCTTGTTTGTGAACCCCTCACCTGTAGGAAAAAAATACTTAAAATTCCCTAAGAGAATTATGGCTCTCAAAGGAAGTGTTTTGAAAAGATACTATAAAGAGGGAATAGGCTAAGAAGAAGATGAGAAGCAGAGCAGAGATAGAAAAAATCAGGTGAGAAATTAAAAATGTGATTTTACTGCTATCAGTATTTTGAAAGTCAAATTAGACTAGAGACTTTGGATAACAGTGTATTAGTGAAGGACTGGTTATCCTGCACAGCATCATTCAGCAGGGCGATGAACAGTCTAGGACAAATTAGGAGAACAATAAAAGATTTTTAGAAATGTTAAAATCTAGTATCTGCTGCATACTAGTGAAACATTAAACTAGAGTGCCTATTTTAAACACTGGAACGTTGAACAAATGAACTCATGAACAAAACCAAGATTATGGATATTTTAATAACAAGTATGTTTCTTAAGCTGAATTTGGAAAATTGATTACTAGTTCAACTTGAAAAGAAAAAGTTAGCATTTATACTTCCATAATCTTTGCCCTTTTCAGATATCTTCCTACTAAAGCTGGCAGCAGGACCTAATATAAAGGTCGCCTGATACTTCCCATGTTAAGAAACTGATTTATTTTCTCATAACATTAGCAACTTGGCTAATATTTTTCATGGCAAGTACTTGCTTGGACAAAATTTTTATACAAACTTCTGTACAAACACTGTCATTTCAGAAATAATGTCAATGAAAAAGCGTTTCATCCTTACCAAAATAATGCAGATACCTCTTTGAGAAGTTAATGCTTTTATGTACTCAGACCAAATATGCCATCAACAGGAGACATTTATTTTCACATTCTCTTTGACTGAACTGAAAATCTTCGCAAAGTTACAGTTCATCCAAGTTCAGCACAGATCTGCTACAGACTCGTAGCTGAAACCTTAAACTCCTGACCACACATAGCACTTCTGAGATGGCTGCAATTGAACTTCTAGACTTCTGTGTGCCATGTCAAAAACAGATTCTCAAACTGCTGTCCAAGATTCCACCTTGTGCTGGGAAAGCCCATCAGGCAATGTGGAAAGGGTATTTTCTGTTTCAAGTGCAGAGGAGACAAAAGCCAAACACAAGAAATAGACTAGGGAGGGGGGAAAGAGAAAAAGGGAAACCAGAAGGAGGAGAGAAAGGTCAGACAGAGGAGCCAACAAGGAGACTGCAAGAAAAACTAGCAAGCACTTTCAGTGGGACTGAGGATGAGAAGAAAGCAGACCTGAAGAAAAGTTAGGCTGTAAAAGGTATATGTGACTGTGGGGCAAAAAGACTGGAATAATAAGCTGATGATGGGAACATCACACAGTACAAGTAGAAACAGAAACATTTAGGAGGGGAAGGGGAAGCAGGAGATAAATGTTGCCTGGAAACTGGGAAGGAAGACATATTAGAGGAGAAACCAGAAGGAAAAGATACTGGACTAACTAGGCAAGGAGATTGAGAATAAGAAATCAGAAGAGCAAATTAAGGCAACAGTTGAAAGAAATCTCAAGCTCTGAGACCAGCTCTACAGGTTCTGGCTCAGTGAACCATGTAAATGTTAATACAATGCTACATGATGATTGTTATTTTTTCATCTTTCAGGGTTTCTTACTCAGCTAAATTACTGCAGCTTACCAAGTCACCAAATGCAGCTGAGCTGCATATTCACACACACACAAGCAAGGCTCACAAACCACAGCAGATTATTTATTTACATTAGCTTACTCCCCTTCGCCCCTGTCTAAGCTAATGCAATTACTGTACAGTTATTACAAGCCAGGAGAAGGCATCTGGAAAGCTGCCATGGTTGATCTAATTCTTGGCTACCTGTTAAGCTGCAGTAACTTATCATCATGTACCTACACCTCTAAAATGGAGTATGAATAACTTTATTATAAAAGAACAGACTGTAAGTACATGCAGCCACTTATATGTTACATTTGCTGCTTCCAGTTGTTACTTTGTTCAGTCATTCAAGCTAGAACATGCTCACTTTTGCATTTTTGTGCAGAGCTATTTTTTTTTCTCCCTGCAAAAACTGAAAACGTAAGGGCAAGATGTGTACTGCCATCTATCAGTCTTCATGGCTATATTTTAACTGAAATTCAACCTTTTCAACACACTGAGGGGAGTTACAAAGAAGCTGAAACCTTGGCAGATAAAAAAAATCAAACTTTTTTTCAATTTGCCCCAACATGCATTAATACCATTTGTATAAGTACTCATCTGTGTAATTCAATTCATATATATATATCTATATACACACACATACACAGCTCAGGAGCTCACTAAAAAATAAATAATCAGGAAGCATTTTTTAAGTGGCTATTAGGGCAAGTACAATTTATTCTTGGCAGAAGGGCACTTTCAATATACATTTATTCTAATAATACTACTAAAAATATTTCAGGTTTAGATAGCACCTTTCATCAGCACGTCTCAAACTGCAAAAGTATAGGGTTCTTGCTTCCCTGTGGAAACTGCCATGCTAATTAAATCACCTTGGATATTGCTGCAAGATTTCAGCATGTGCTCTCCATGCTCAGGGCTTTGGACAAAGTTCTGGAACTGACCTTTGCTACAAGAAAAAGGCTTAATCTCCTGCGCCCTAAAGAACTATGCTGATTGTTCTTAAGCAGATACTCAACTAAAATTTGTGTTCTATTGAGGTTCTTATGATAATGCTGGATAAAAACTTTTGACTTAAATCTATTCTACCTAGAGACTTAAATGGGTGCACTGCATTAAATATGCAGATATCACTATCTACCAATGTAATGAAACTGTACCTCGAGTGAAACACAGCTGCTACATGATTCACTGAAATCCTAAAAGTAGCTCAGGACAAGTTACATTACAGAATACGGCACTCGGACAGCACAATTACTTTGTAAATAAAATTTACATGTTGTGGCATTAGGGAAAATTTTAAAAAACCTACACAACTGATTAGGCTTATTTTTTTTGTTTTGCTTTTTAATTAAATATGAACTGTTTTGAGTCTCCTTTTAAAATCAAACATTAGAGAGGATCAGTGTCAAAACCTGATTCTGGATTTCCCAGCATTAGTTTGGTTAAAGTAAATAATTTTTCCAATTATTTTATCAAAAACAACACTGAGAAAAACTGTGTTGTTTTGCAGTATATTTAATATCACTAGTCACAGCTATCAAATAACAAGTATCATGTCTTAATACTGAATGGTGTGTTTTTCCTTCTTTTTCTCCTTCACTTTTAACATTTCTTTCAACATATTTTTTTTTTAAAAAATTAATTTCCTTGGGGAATTTAATTTTGAAAATAATACTGTTAGAGTACATACATTTCCCCCAACTTCTACCCATCTCCAAGATACATGATATTATAAACATGCTCCACTGATTTCATTAAAATAGTAATAAGAAGCAATTCAGTGTTATAACCCTAGACATTAATAGCCACAGGAAATATTCTTTAAAAAAATTGTATTTCTCTTGCCTTACAAATACTGAAATCAGAAACATAAGAAAACCTACCTTGCATGTTTAAAAACTATGTGAATACTAAATTAGGTTTTTTTAAACATAAATGAGTTGATAATATTTAAGAGCATCTATTGAAATAATTTAAGGCTCCAAATGTGCACAGAACTATTTAGGTTTAATTGTATCTAGGATTAAACTTACTAGAGCTATTAAGGATTATTCTCGTGTATTAAGTATTTTTATTTTATAAATCCTATTAAAATGCTATGGAAAGAAACATTTCAATATTAGATCAAATTTAGAAGGCTTTAAGCTATTTAATTTATTTGAAAAAAAAAAAAAGTAGGAATTTTCCTGACATGAAAACTATAACAAAAGAATGCATATCTCAAATATAATCAATGATTACTTTATGCACAGAAAAAAGCCTTCCTTGAAAATAAAAGCAGCTTACTAAAAAACAGTAACAAACTTCTGGGCCAGAGTACAGTGATCAGTATGGAAAAGTATTTTGGAGATAACTATTACTACAGAATATTGTTCAAAAATGCATCTTGTATACAGAGCCCAAGTGAATTTTAAAACCCCTTTTTGTTCCCCTATAATTTGTTTTAAACTTGAATAACCTACTTTTGCATTCTTTGTAGACATCTACATGTATATATGATGCCTGATACAGAAACATTTCTTTGCTTAACACAAAAGTCTCACACAAATGTCCTCACTATATTAACAACCTACCTGATGAGCCAAATCCACCAAGTGCAGAGCCGATAGCTGCTCCTAAAGAGCTGCTACTTCCAAAGCCAAGAGATGTGCTTCCTGGTTGGCCAGGACCATGTGAAAAAAGGGAACTGCTCTGGGAGTTACTGGTCAAAGAGTTACTGCCATAAAATGAATTGGATTGTAGGCTACTATTTGTTTGCTGTTGCTGTTGTTGTGGCTGGGCACCAAGTGGCCGAAATAGACCGTTCGTGGCTCCTGCGAGATTGTTTGCTGTTCCTCCAGCTGAAGCAGCTGCAGCTGTAAAACACACGTTTTCAATCATAATTACTCTCTCAAACATTTCTGACTGCAAAAAGGACTATTCAGAGCTAAATCGTATTTTCTTGAAGCCCTCTTAAACAAGCAGACATTCACATATTAAAGGACTAAAGAGACTTTATAGTATTACACAATCTTAATTACCCAAGGAGAAAAATGAAGACAGCAAATGTTGTAGGCTAATCAAGGCTGTAGAACTTTTAATGCAATTGAGGGAATTTTCAGTGTAAACATATAAGACATTACTGTTTACTGAACTTTTTGTATCCAAAGTTGCAATAGCAGAGCTGCAGCTAAGAGTCATTCAAAGACATCTCTAGCTACTAATGTCAGAAGCAAGTTCTTAATGGAGAAAGAAGCTTACAGATTAACTTAAAATCTGATTTTCTGAACAGATTAAGTTAATTAATCCAGGGACAGTATTTTGGATTTTAATTTAACAAATGCAATAAATGATTCAGTAAAGTAGTACTAGACCTTAGAGCTAGTAAAAAAAAAATCTAGAGACTTTAGATATAACTAATTCTCCTCTTCTGCTGTCCATTCTATACATAGCTGGTTTTTTTCCCTTGCAACAGCTCTCAGGAGAAAATACTTCCAGAAGAAAAGCACAGCGAGGCTCCAGAGCAGTCCATCTTCTGCCAGGCTGAAGCAATGAAATGATGCTTCCTAGAGGACACCATTTAGGGGTTTGATGAGAAGTGCATGTTATATGCATGGGGAAAGGAAGGAGAAAATGTTCCTATCTGACATTTGCAGAAACATGCCTGTATATGTATGGGGAGAGGACTGTAAATTCGAATTAAAAATGAAAAACCACATCTCTGAGAAACAGCAGTCTCAGCAAACAGGAGACAGAATAAGAAAGCAAGCATGCACAGCATATCCTTCACAACTAGAAAACTTCAGAGATAGATAGAAAACATCAATAATATCAAATACTAATCAACAGTACTGTCAAGATTCAGTACAGAAGGGAAAGAAACCTCCATGCAGCATGAAACACTTACCTGCCTGTGCTGCTGCAGAACTGATTAGAACAGGAGTTGAGGCCACCAATCTGACTGGTGCTCCAAGGCCAGTTCTCGCTCCAGGGCCTACTACTAAGGCACCAGTCTGATCATAATAGGCAGTGGGAGCCAGTACTTGATAGCCTACACAACACAGAAGACAAGGATGAGTAGTACAGACAGTCTTACATACGCAGCATTTCTTCTCTTCTTGAAATATTCTAACCACAAACTACACGGGGGAAAGCAGGATTTCTACCACATTGCCTTTGAATGGCAACTGGACATCAAAAGCAAAAAATAGTGAACATTCTAAAACACTGTGACAAAGTCAGATTTAGAAATGCTCCATGCATTTTTTTACAATTAGAATAATAGCTAAATCTAGTCACCTAAAGTTGAATTCACTGTCAAGGTTTAAGTTTCTAACACTATAGTGAGAAGGTACAGGCACAACACAACTGTGACCGTATTTGGATCATTATCAAATCAACTTCTTTCAGCAATTTAAAGTATGCTGCATTTCTCTTGTATGCCTTTGTACATGGAAAAGCTATCGAATTCTATAGAGTTAATGGGCTGAGCTAAATGCAAGTTTGGTAATTCCATACATCACCTAGCCACATTTAAAAGTCCATCTGCAAAAACACATTAGGAAAGGAATGCTCTATGTGCAGGACTACCTTGGACCAGTCAGTTTCACAGGAATAAAAGACTGTAATCAAAGTTTAACATTTCATTCACTTAACAGTTAAGAGCTGGAATTGGGGAAGAAAAGGAGGAGTTGAAAAAAGAGAAAAGCAAGCAGCAGGAAGGAAAACAGGATATAATATGTTAATGAAGGAAAGCAAAAGAGAAAAATGAAAGACGAACAAGAGAATTAAATTTAGAACTCTTGACACTTTATAGTGAAGTAAATGAATTGGAATAAAAATTCAAAAAAACCTGAAGACAAGCTAGGCTAACCTAAGAAAGTGTTGACAATTAAAATATAACAATGTCCAAATGTTAGGTTGACTATTCTGATATAAAGCAATAAAACAAAACCCAATGGAATTTCAATATTCCTCCCATGTTCATATATATACTAATACTACTAAGAAAAAAGCCAAGATTGCAAAAGTCACATCTATTTCTGTACATGTAAGAAAAAAGAGACTTTGCATACTATTCTAAGTCAGCTGTTCATGTCAGTTGCCATGTATGTTCAGAACTAGGTCTAGCAGAGTTCTCTCCGAAATACATATGGACCTGACCATAAAGATTTGGGCTTTCAGTTTCAGGTAAGTACCATAATCACCACCTTTCCAAGTTGTATTATTTTCTCCTTCTCAGTTTCTAACACATCTCTGTAGTGTCTTCTGCCTAGACACCTTGCATCAAAATAAGAGCTGGAAACACCATCTTTCTACTGGCCTGGTGGTCTGCAGGGACGCTGGGACATTGATCCAAACTCTCTCATACTAAGAAAACGTAAAGATATGAAGGAAACTCAGAGTAACTGAATAGGAAAGGAGCAATGAAAAATCAAGATCTTTAGGTTCAACTCATGGTTCTGGAGGTGAATGCACTATATTGGTTATGAAAAATTAACATTACTATACTGTTACAAACCTGTTTGTTCTCACTGCTCACTATTTGTTTTGCATTCCATCTACCTTCTCTTTCCCACCAACAGGACAGAAGACAGCTGTCCTCCACAGCATTTGTCTGAAAGTTTGGCTAGTTAAAAACAGGTTCTTACAATTTAATCATTAAGAAACCTTTGCTATAGCTGCCACTGCCTCTTCCACCTACAAAAACATGCTGTACTTCACCACTAAGAAAGGCTGTAACATTCCCAAAGTAGGGAAAGATGAGTGACTGCTGTCTTACTGAAGTTCTGTAAAGAACACAACATAAAATATTTCAAGATTAGTGACACAGTAGGAAAGCTTTTATAACAACATGTGTTCCTGCATACATTAGCAACATTTCATTACCAGCACCTATGTAATTTCTACTTTTACTCATAGGACTTTGCATTGATAATGCAATGTTGGTCCTGCTCTTTACGTTACAAGATGCCCAACCTCTCTTGATATACTGCTACTATCTTAACCTGTGATCCACAGACAGACAGGGCATTTTAAATTAGCAATGACAGGCTAGGTCAATAGCATCAAGATACTGTCTACACAGAAGGTTCAAGCTATGCATCAGAACTGATGGGTGCACCTATGTTCCCAGTCTTTGAAATGAATACATTCTCACCCAAAGTAGAGGAGGCCTCAGCTTTCTTACTCAAATCTACCAAAACAAAGTAACGTAGGACTAAGTGCATCTACAGTTTCCAAGGTATAAAATTATTTGCTTCGATATCAAAAATAAAATTTCAGAGAGACCATCTCCAAACAGATTAAATACCTGAACAGCAGCTCTCATAGCAAAACTCAAATCTTCCATTCCTTCACCCTATTCCATAAACTTTGTGCCTCATCCCAGAAAGGTGGGCACAAAGCTAAAAATTTCCCCAGCCTTCCCTCCTATCAAAGATAAGGTGGTGACTTGGCAGATTTTCTAATTCCCTCTCTCCTCCTGTTTCAGTTTTTATCACCTCTCCTTCACATCATCATCTCTCCCTGTGGCTCACAATTTCCCCTCCAAATTAATACACTTCAGTGCCTTCACATTCAAGTTTACTGTGGTCTTCCACTGCAATCAGACAACTAAAACATACTGTTTCCTAATCACACCTTTTATTTCAGAGTTCAATTGCTCTATCTACACTTACTGTCTCCAAATCAGCAGGGAATATAAAAGTGAACAATCCGGTTTATCAATATGGTGTTTCGCTGAAATGATTTCTAAATGCCTCCAAAAACCACAGACTCTGAAAAACTTTCTGGGTTCTTATCATAGAAATCTTGATTTACAGAACAAGAGAATGAAAGGAACGGAATCTCTTCTCTTGGCTTATGCAGCCCATCTTACTATTGCTCTTATCCATCCAGTAATGCAACTTCCCTCAGTGATGATGACATCCAAACGAATGTCAGTTTGGCTCTTCTCTCTACACGATTTAACAGATGTGACATTTCTTACTGTCAGCTCAATTATCTGTCCCTTCTAACCATGCCATTGTGAACCCCAACTCCTCCCTCTCTCTCCCCAAAACCTGAACCCCCTGTAACATTCTGCTTGTTCTGATGAAGATATGTACAGTCTTATCTCTGAACATGGGCTCTCACAAATCAAAGTCAAACTTACTATCCTACCAGTAAACTAATTATATTTCCTATAACCATTGTAACTTTGCCCATACTGTAACTCTCTGTATACTTGCCATGATGAAATTTGAATTTCTACTTCTTACTACCTGGAGGCACAGAATGTACGACTGACCACAATGTCACACTTCAAATGCCTCTCAGTAATATTAAAGAAATGCAGTGCCAACAGATAGAAATTGTTGATTTTAATATTTTATACATAGTTTTTTTTCAGACAACTCACCCACCTGCAAACTAGAAGCAGCATCAGTTTCACTAATACATAAAAGTGGTATCCGACCTAGTCAGTGGAGCCTCTGGAGGGACTTGGATTGACATCTATTTTAGGGTAAGCTGAGCAGCTCTGCAGCCTCTGAACAGCGACTGCACAAAGGAGATCTCCACTGAACACAATGGCTTCTTAGACAACGGAGGTCACAAGCAGATTCCTGAATTTGGATGATTAAGCCAAGTCCAGATGTTTGCTGTGATGAGGACTGGTTTTATTCATAAAAAGAATGTATACTGATCATACTATGGAATTGGGAATGCCTTCTGACTCTATCTCACACATTTATTCCATCAGAAATGCTCTGTTTTTTAAGAAGCCTTCTTACTGAAAGACTTGCTAAATTAGCACTGGAAGAATTCAAAATGTAATTGCACAACTCCAATGCAAAATGTATTTCCCATTTAATGGCTTTAAAAAAACCCGTGAAATTTTACTTCCTATCAGCCTTCCACCACCATAGGAGGGCTGGACAGGGACTTTTTACAAGGGTATGTAGTGAAAGAACAAGTAGGAATGGCTTTAAATTGAAAGAGCAGAGGTTTAGGTTGGATATTAGGAACCAATTCTTTACTGTGAGGGTGGTGACACACTGAAATAGGTTGCCCAGAGAGATTGTGGATTTCCCATCCCTGGAGGTGTTTAAGACCAGGCCGGATGGGGCTCTGAGCAACCTGGTCTAGTGGAAGTTGCCTGTTCATGACAAGGGGTTGGAACAAGCTGATTTGTAAGGTCCTTTCCAATCCAAACCATTCTATGATTTTCTGAAGAGAGATTTAGCAACAACATTGTGTGAAAAGTAACGTGGATTTCAATTACTTTCTCCCTGCATGTAGGAGGAGATCTATGCCTTAAGCATCACAGGAATACAGCTCCAAAGTAATTAAAAAATACTTCAAGTATCAAATATGAAAATAAAACAATCACATAGTTGGGATAACATTAATTTCATTCAACACGAAGGCTGTGGCAAAGAGAAAGCATCTCAATTTAAGGACTGCAGTATGGACAAGCTGAACAATATACTCTCACTTATTAGCTCACGGTGAAGCCAAACTACAAATATCTCTCTGTAAATAACACTGAAATGCTTGAAACTCAGTCTGCACCTTCATTTTCTTGTAAAATGTCTCATTCCATTGAAATAACAATTCCACACATTTTTCTCTTGTTTATTACATTATATGTGTTACTCAGTAGTTGCTACCTGGGATTCACTGAACCACATTTTTGTATCTAGATCTTATTTAGCCATCTTGACTCAATTTTATAGTAAGGGAACAGAAAAAGGAATCTCTGGAGCAAAACTCACTTTATCCTAAATCAGGTAACTGAAATAGAGGCAGACAAATCAAGACTAGAAGTTCTTACTTCTCTGCTAGCTAAAATGGAGCCCAAGTATCTCACTCAAATACAGACATCTAAACCAGTATCAGGATTCACATAGATTCACATATAAAATGGCTTGTACTCATTTCATCATCCTGTATCCTTCTCCTTCACCTAAAAAGAGGAATCAGCAGCACTCCCTATGATTCACTACAAACCCATCATACAATGATTGATAAAATAAATGTCTTTGTATTTGGAGCTCTACTCCCTGTAAGAGTGTGGTCAGTAGGGTTGAAGTCAGTTGCACACAGTTCCTATTATAGAACAGTCTGAAATACAGTCACAAGAATTCTGCTCCATCCATCCAGGCACGTAGCAACAGATGGGATAACTCATCAACCCACACTGAAAACAGAATAAAAAGGTTCCTGCCTTCACAGAAAACCTGCGGTTTGTGGAGGAGCAAAAAAAGTCTACAAGTACCTTCCTCACAGGACAGGCTCCTGCACTACTGAGTTTATCTATCTGACCAGTCAGTATTGCTTTCAATCACGCCTCTGGAGAGGGGGCCTTTTTATGGGTTTTAAGAGCTACTTTTGAATTAATACAGACACTCCATGTCCACAGTAAGAACTACTAAGTAACTATAAACAAACATACACCACCATCCCCTCTAAAAAAATAAAAAAGGCATAGCTAAGCCTTTGAGGCTTGTGCAAAGATGTTTATAGTATCTCTCATACGCCACACTGTTAGCAGGCCTTATGCACTGTCTTGGTGAGGCACAGAGATACCACTTGGCAGGTGCTGGGACAGCACTTTCTTGATTCCTCACTTTAGGAGAAAGAAGCTAAAAGCTGAAGATCCTGCTGCTGCATGAGAAGAAATAGAAAAGGCAGTTATAAAACAAAACAGACAAGAAAAACACAACAGCCAGTCAGTTCTGCAGCTAGAGGTCTAAAATTTGATCATGTGAGGAAAAGTACACAGTGAAGCCTCAGAGCATGCAGCAAACAAGTCTGACTTTTCCAGACTGCAGGGCACTTCAGTGGTGCTGACTGAGGAGAAAACCTCTAAAGGTCAAAGGAATGCAACTACCATCAGCACTACCTAACTTAACCATGCAAAAAATCTTCACTTTCATACTGAAGGGAATGGCCAAGTGTACTGAAATTGGTCTTGCCTAGGTAACTGTAACAAACACTTACAGTGATGCTGAACTTCAAGCTAACCAGTCCCTGACATATGAAGAATTCCTCATTAAGACAGAAGCCACGTACAGTGAAAAGATCTGAGGCTCCAAGCTTTGGAGGGCTTCCACTTCAACCATGTTGTGATCTTCAGAGATGATTAAGCAGTAATTTTCTTTTACATTTCCTAATTTTTGATTCTGAATTTTAGATATTATTATTGTGCCACAAATAAAAAGTTATAATAGAAAAACAAATTAATACTTCCTATTGCAGAGAAACCAGAGAATACGTGGCCTTTGAAGACAACATATAGTTGTTCATTATATATAAAATTGTCTTGCAAAAATTTAAGATACTCCTTGTTCATACACTTTAAGCAACAAATACAGAGAAAACGCCCTAAATAAAAAATGTTAGAGGAGTTTCTTGTGCTCTGAGAATACAGTGCCAGTATTTTAAAGCAACTGAACAACATAAAACTATATAACTCAATTCCAAGAAGCTTATCATAAATGTAGCAGGACTTTGTTGATCTGTTACCTAATAACATAGATATTGTAACTTTCAGTGAGTCTCTTAATCCACTGGTAACAAACGTACCTGGCATGCCTGTAGCAAGACCTTGACCAAACGCCAAAGCTGGGTTTGCTGCTGCAGCTGCTGCAAGTGACTCTGCCTGCTGCCCTTGCTGACCCTGGTTGGGAGTAAGTGGGCGCTGAGTTGCTCCAGCACGCAGAACCTGGAAAGGCCAATACAACATCTCTTCTTTAAAAGGTAAGGAAACAAGTCCATTATATGTTAAAAAAGTCTAGAACAGTTGCTTTGTGTATTTGATGCCTCCCAGCTCAGCATTTCATTTTGGGCATACTCCACATTGTTGGTTTCAAGGATATACACACATGAAGAATTAAAAGTATATACTATTTTGCTTACAAATGTGACCATAAAAAATCTGCCATGCTCTGGACAGCAGGACTCATGTATGTTCCATCAGTGGCAATGAGCATAAAGTAAGGAAGAAAATCTGTTAGAGTGATATATTTATGACTTACATTATTTATTGACTGAGCACCTGACCTTCCTTGGTAAACACATTTGTTTATATTATTTCCAGGCAATTGAATGATGTAAATCTGAATATTTCAGTGCTTGTAGTAACTTGTCTAAATAATTAACACTCCACTGCCAACAGTGCTGTAAATAATGCACCCACTAAGTTTTAAAAATTCACATAACGCTCCATCACCATGCAACATAGGCATATTTTATTATGTTCTGACAGCATATCTCCAGGAATCTGATTGAAAAGCAATCTAAATTCTTGCAACTACTCTATCCCTCTTAGTTAAAATCGTCTTTTTCAGGTCCAAAATAAGGAGAAAAGCAACTCACAATACATCCCCACAAACTATCTTATATATGTGACTTGCATAAATTGGCTATTAATTTTATAGAGAAAGAAAAAGACATTGGGGAGATGATATACAGTCAGTTATCAATGCAGGTCACTGATAAAAATGAACAGTAGCAGGAAGGATCCACCTGAATATAAAAACAGCGATGAAACCACTCTGGAATTCAATGGTATCTCAGAGTCACTGCTTTTATTGAATTTCTAAGAATGGCATTGAAATTAACCATACTACTGGTAAAAAATTTAAAATATTTACATTCGTTGAAACATGAATTAGAAAATTTGGGTTTTTCCTCTGTGAATAAAGGCCATTTGTTTACACTGAAAGATCACATCATAGTTTTTAAAATGCACCCAAAGTAACAACAGAAAATTATCAGTTTTTTAAAAATTACTGAAAGAAATGGAAATTTCCACAAGTTCTTTTAACAATTGCTTACTCTTGATTTACCAAGGCAAAAAAAAATGGCACATTGAAATGTTGCAATACAATTATTTGGTCACAGGCAAACATGCAGAGCAATCCCACCTGCCCATGGAACATCAAAACTACTTTTAACAACTTTATTTCCCTACTTTTTAAAGAGGCAGAGAAAAATGCGTAACATTCAGTTTTCCAGCTAATTTATAAAAACATGAATCAATTTTTTCCCCAAGCTCAAAACAAACAATAATCTCCTAAAATTACCAGAACACATCTTTTCATCCCTTCATATTAGTTTCCCAGATTAGTTTTTAACTTTAGAATAATGTACTATACAGGAAGCATTACCTAGGCATACACAAAACAGCACAGCAACCTGGATTAAAGGAACAATTTTTAATGCTTATTGTTTTAAAAATTGGGACTGTAAAATAACCTAAATATTTAGGACGCTGTAAGACAATGACCATCAGCAATGTAAGAAAATTACACATCTGCTCTTCACAAAGAACATACCGGTTGCTGTCCCTGTTGTGCCTGGGAAGCCGCTTGCTGATTTGCTGTGGTGTTTGCTGCTGCAGCTTGCTGCTGGAATAAATTGGCTGGATACACCCCCCATGGAACACCATAATACTGAGGCGGAACCACAGCAGGACCTAAAACCAGAAAGCATGATTATTCCATCCATTGCAGCCAGTTAAAACACTGTTTGTAGCATCCCTCACCGATCCACCTTCTAAATGCCAAAAGAGAAATCAGTATTTAGAAGAATGAATTCCCATATTAACTAAAATGACACATGAATACCAAGTGGTTAATTTAAAAAATTCACACCATACTATATCTTCTCTACAAAAAAATAAACACCCTTGTGAGACTCAGATGACACAGAAAAAACTTAAACGCATTCAGAGTTTGTATACCAAAGAACATTCAAAATCAAGTTTTCATGGCTGAAAAAAAGATTGTTTCAGAACATCACAGAATGAAAAAAATTCATCCTCCTGACAGTGATATACTGAAATTTTGACCATCTGTGATTTGTCCTTTCTGTATGATGCCTCTGCTTATGAACACAATCACTACCTTTGCCTCCCCTGCTTACTATACGATACTCTTAAGAGTGGGCACACTTAACTCTTCCAGTCTACTGATACATAACACGTAGGAGAATAATCTCTCTATATCACAGCATTGTACAGATAATGCATTACGTATACCTATATTTTAGTTTTATCTACTTCCTTCTCTGTGAAACCACCAACTGGAAATATAGGGATTTTTTTAAAAAATGTTATACTTAAGTCTGAGCACTAACTAGGACCTGAATATTAAGTTGTGTTGTTTCACAGCAACATCTATTAACTTTTTAAGAGATTTTCCTGAGCTTGGAGTATATCTGTTGTCTGGGCCTTTTAGCATGCTGCAGACCATCTTTATTCTGATGCCCACTGGGAATGGCTGTCTCATCTTTTGAGATCAACACATACTATTAGTGTCAGATGAAATCTTATTAAGGATAAACATTTTCAGAACAGAAAAAAAAAACCCCTAATTGTCGCATATAAAAGTCCAGTGGAAAGAGAAACTCAGAATTCACATGTAACAGAAACTGAAACCTTTTACCTCTTAGTGAAAACTTTCAAAATGGCAATATTAATTTTTCTACAAGCCTCTCCTTCCTAGAAATACATTTGCAGAGAATAAACAGGATTACTTTCTGCTTTTTCTCTTTACATTCTGAGAAAATTGTCAAGACACTAGAAAGCATTCAGTTACCTGCTAGGGTGGCTGCTGCAGCTAATCCAGCTGCAGTGTACGGGTCAGTACCTGGAGGAGCAGCGCTGATAATGTATGGGTTTGGCACAAAAGCAGCTGGGGCCAAGCCTGCGGAGAATACGCCTGCTACAGTAATAAACAGAGTTTCATTACAGCTAACATTCTTGGCAAGCATTGTCATATCCAAACCAAATCACAAAGCCTATCTGCTAAAACCAGAACAACCTGTCCTTTAGAAGCTTTTAAGAGTAGGTATGTCTACTATGTCTTCTCACCAGTCCTTTCGTATTAATCCCAAGGTCTAACAGCTTTGTTTTGTTGAATCTACAGACTCCAAGGAGATTTATTTCATATATATCTACCTACTCATATAGAAGGGAGTATTCAAAGTGGAATTTATCTTGTCCAATTTTAACTATATAAAAGTTATGCTAGTCTTGCAATGACATCTGAATCAAAAAAATCATCTAGTGTCTTAAGTAAGTCAGATAAAATGAATCACTTGCAAGAGATATAAATCTCGCCTCACCGACAATTAGGAAAAAGATCTAACCAGATAGTTTAAATCAGATATCTGGCTTTTAAAAAGACAGTTATAAGATGCTAATCTTACTTCCAAGAATCCTAATTTCATATAGGGATTGTAATGGAAGGAGACAATAGAAGGAACTCAAACAAAGCATCACTACCCAGAGTTTCTCATCAGTCAAGTTCACATACTTTATCCAACACTGAGTCAGCAACTGCTGCAGCAAGCACAGCACATCAAACTCTTTCCAAATATTTCCTGGTGGATTTATATTAATATGCATATCAGAAGAGGCTGCATTTCAAAGGGGCAGGATTCATCTGACTGCTCAGTCAGCACTTCATACAAAGTAGGGGCTTCTCTGCAGTTTTGAAGTCAAAGACAGGACTTGTTGACTCACACCTCAGTCTGCTATGCCATTCCTCCAGCTCTCAGCTGGTATTAATGAACCACATGATACTAAAGAGCTGCCACTTTTCAATCCCAGATATAGGCTGCTCATCCCTTCCTGGTTAGACCTCAGAATGTAGATAAACAAGCCAGTGGGAAAACTTAACTATCACCCTGACAGAGGAGAACACTGACACATCCCATTGGGGATGCTGCTTCCTATTTCTGCCTGCCCTTCTGATCACAAGAACCCCTTTTCCTTCACAGGGAAAGGAGATTTGTGCACACACCTCAACATCCCAGTGGTGGAGAGCGGGAAGGGCAGGAATGTTTAAACCTGCCCTCCAGTGTCAGAATCTGAGGACCTCCCTTCATTAAACCAGGAATTGCTTCTATGTGCATTCCAACCTCTCTCCCTCTAAACACTGAGAGCTTCCCCGCAGCAGAAGATAAAACTTGTCACTGAAATAAAGCCTTCTTGTTGAGTTGCAGCACATTAAGAACTTTATGCATTTAACTAACTCACTGAGTTAAAGGGACAGAAAAAATGTATCTGCAAAAAGAGCGAGCTCTTTAAAAGGTGCCATTAACAAGGAAGAATAACTTAACACAAAAATATGATTTCAAAATTCTACTATACAGTGGTTTTTAACTGGATTATTAAAAATACTAAACTGCAATAGAATCTTAGAATTGCATATTTTTGTTTTTTAGTAAATAAAGCTAGTATTTCTACCATTGCTTATAGCAGTAAAGGTTTTGTACTTTTACTCCCATCAAAATTCAAGTACTGTACTACATGAGCAAATATAACTTTTATTTCTTTGTATACAACTGTTCAAACGAGGGGAAAATTTACAACAACAGAAAACTTCCTCTAGGGACAGAACAGTCCTATGCAGTCATTCTGAGCAGTTTTCATGAAAACACTAAAATGGGCCAAGTGATCAGTTCCTATTTGAATTAGAATACTGTAACGCTGAAAGGATTCTATCAAAAAACACACCCACTTTTGCCAGGGACACCTCACCTATGTGTGGCTGCTGAGCTGCAGCCAGTGCGTATTGCTGCTGCTGGGCTGCTGTCAACTGTTGAACAGTCAGAGCATTAGTCCTCTGGAAAAGCTATTGGAAAAGAAAAAAAGATCCATTTCAGTTTTCAAAAGTCAGGGCTATAACATACTGAGATTTTCTTACCAAAAAAAAATTCAAACCGAGCTTTTATACTAATAAGTTAGATTTATTAAAGAAAAACTACCTAGAAAATTATGCACTGAACTAGAAGATCATGCACCAATATTCTTCTAATTACACAGTTATTTGTTTTTTACTGACTCACAGATAAATTTAAATCAAATACATTATATGTTTAAATAACATTAGCAAAAAAGAATAATGAACAACTCAAAGGACCAATTTATCATGTTTTCAAATTCATTACTGACCTGCTGCTGAGAATTGTAGTCAAAAAGTCCTACAGTAGCTCCTGAAGAGTCCATTTGTACCTGATTGCCAGGATAGTCAAACTGTAGAGAATCAAGACCAACTTGTTCCATGGCATCTAGATTCTGATTTTCTGGATTTGAAAATTCTTCTACCAGAGGCTTGTGGGCTGCAGGATTGGGAAGTGGACCTAATCCTTCTGTGGTGCTGGGATTGGGGCCCAAGCGTTCAGCTACTTCTGTTGGGGAGGCTTGTCGACTTCCAGGGGTACGACTGTTTAGAAGAAATTTCAGATAGACCCTTCAGTCTTAAACAATGCTGTCCATGTACAGAGTACAGCATTTCCATTTTAAAAGCACCTCTGAATTTCAGATGTTACAAAGAAAGTCACAGACTGTTTTTAATAATTTCAATTAGCATGCATTGATGTCTCAAGATAAAGGACAAATTTCATTTAAAAACACAATTTTATGTATTTTTAAAAGCTTAAGACTATACAGATCTGCAAATCATTATGAGACAAACAAACTGAATTTTGAAGCTGTTTTGAGTCCAACAGAGTAAACTGTGGTCATCTTTAAAATTTTGACATGGCTGTTGTATTTTGGGAGTGACAGGAATTAACAGAAAATGTATTGAAAAGACATTAAAAAAAAAAAAAGGAAACAGCTAAGTGTTTCTCATGCCAAAGGATAGAAAGACAGTAAAATTTCAACTGGTAAACACAAACACACAATATAGCAAGTATTTTTCACATCTGAAAAGCAAGCTCTATATTTTTAACTTAAGTAAAATGAACTATTAACTGCCTCATTTAGAATTTGACTAAAACATTCAATTTCCTACACAGCTCATTTAAAAATCTAAACTACACTGATGATTGGTGGGAAAAAAGTGTTCTTAATATAATCCTGAATATTATATACTATATATATATATATGTATGTAAAAAGTTGAATTGCTTTCTCATCTGTACTGGCTGCACTAACCACATCCCTACTGATTACAGGGGAATTTCTGTGCACCTATAAATGCCTATAGGCAAACAAGTGAAGTGAGATGTCAACAGATTCATGTCCCAAAGAGATTCTCAATCCTGTATTTGGTTAGATTTATGGTACCTTTATCTGGAGTAGTACCTCACCTTCTGTCAGGTCACATTGTTTATACTATCTATTTTTACTGGCAAAAATCTAAGTTAACTACTAGGAAAGAGTTGTGTGAGAGAACCTACGATCCCTTAAAACATTCCTGTGTTGGCAGAACTTGATGATTATGTACTACTTCTCAGGAAATGTACAACTTCTGGTTAAGTTTGCTTTATTTGTGAAAACTGGGTTCCAATACAAAATCTTTCCATCTTGCATGAAGAACCTACGTTTACTCCAGCAGTACAGTGCCAGAGCAGTTTGGTGTACTGCTAATTCTAGGACAAAGACACAGACTCAGTACTGTCTGTTATCCCTCCTCTTCAAGGCTCCAAAGCTGAAGTACCTGTTCCTCGCTGAAGCACAAGATTAATGCGAAGAAAACTACCAGTACTTATGATACCAACACTAAAGTTTGTATAGCTAGAAATCAGCCTTTCAGTGGGTTTATTGCAACAACACTGTATGACTTATTACTTCGGACAAAATACTTCAAAGATAAAGTAGGTACACTAGTTTTTCTAACGTAACAACCAACCTCATGAAAATTGTCTATAACATATTGGCTACCATCTAAGTAGCCTAGCTAGCAACCATGTCTTGCCTAACATACAAAACTTGAGTTTGAAGCCATTTAAAATTCCCTGTTCTTCCCAAATGAAATACAGCATCAACAAAGTGAAGAACAAAAGGAAAAAAAGGCAGTTATTTCAGTACATACTTTAGTTTAAAAACGCTGCAAATACAATAAAAATACAAGGAGGAGGACAGGACAAAATTTCTTTGTTAATACTTATGTTTACCTAATATAGGTTGCTCTTTATATTGGTGCTGTTCTGTTGCTATAGTTAAAGTTGTGTCAATACTTCAATTATAAACCTCTGATTGGAGGGCTTTATACTTTATACTACCACTTTATACGGCCTGTTTCAACTAGATGGCCTCTTCTTTCTGGCTTTTTTTTTTTTTCCTGATAGAGAGGTTTACTGGGTTTGGATGCTTTTTTGCACTTGTGTATTTTTTAATAATTTCTCTCATTAAATAATACCGAAGGTACTTTGCAATCAACTATTTCAAAATTGAAATAGATATCGGTAAAGAAAAGCAGGACAATATTTATTCTGCCTTTTCTACATATAATATTGAAGGTAGCCTTGTTTATTGTGCATATTGCAGCATGCATCCGAAAGGAGCGAATGTGAGCTCTCTAATATGCTTGGTATTATTATTTTCAATAATATGTCTTGGAAAACAGACTTAAAGAATCCCTCCTTAGCCTCAGGTAAATACATTTTTAAAGGGTGGGAAATACTTACGTATGGGATTCAAACATAGGCTTTAATATACGTGTTCAGTAATGAACTAACGAAACCACAACTGTTTGGTCACGTCCACCACATTAATGCAAATTTATGAGCAGCACTCTAGTTTTCTATCTTGTTAATTCTTCTGGGTGACAGTTACAAATGCATCACAGTCATTCAAAAAAGAAAGATCAGTCCTTAAAAAATACCCAATTTAGTATTAGGGGAAAAACCCAGACTGGCTGTACTGTCATATAGGAGTTCACTGTTCAAAAGCTTGAGCTTGGTCCAATCTCTTTTTCCCTATGAAAACAACCAAACAACACCATTCTATACTGTGAATAGGTGACATCTAACTATGTGAATAGGGAAATACATTGTTCCACCAAAGCCAAAGATATGGTTTCTATAAAGACTTTCGTGGGGAAATAATTAGTTGTATTAGGCCGTGGCATCCACTAGGAAAATCAGAAGGAAAGTAAAAATTCTGTAGGACAACACCACTCATATGCAAAGGTTAAGAGTATTAAAAAGAAGCAGAGAGAGAAAGGGATCTAGTTTGACATTAAAAGGGTTAAAGTTTTCATCCCTCTTTAATTCACCACATTTAATAAAAGATACCCGTTTACTTTTAATAATTACTATGTTAAGATGAGTTTGTCTCATGAGAAGTGACACACACATTAATGACATCCTAAGAAACATGTGGCACAGTGGGAAAGGGAGGACTTGAGGTGGAAAGAATCAGTCTGCAGCTGGGTAATGTTTAAAGCTGACACACAAACCAGAACTGTAATAATGCCTTTAAGAGACATGCTCGTCTTCTTGAGAAACAGTTAAAAGCTTACTTAAAATCTTTGCAATCGGCATCCATTCCATTTGGCAAACCTCTGCCATTTATTTTAGTAACATCCTCATCATCTCCTTGTTTAAGATCTCTGTTTTTGTCCTCCTCAAATGGAGAAGCCTTGCCTTTCTGATCTCCTTTCTCAGGTCCATCTGTTTCAGCATCTCTAGTGCCCTGAGGAAAAAGAATCTGTTTGATTCTGAATATTGAACAGAACACAATAGGAGCACCACAAGGTGACCTAATTCTACACTACAGTGCACGTAAACAATATAAACAGTTTGTTGTCAATGAAATTGCATTTGGTAGGTAACTTGGTCATCAAGTTTCAACCACATGCAATTAATAACTGCCAAAATGTGAAAAGGAATGCCAAGATTTATAATGGAAGAGCTAACTCAACCTTAACTATAGCGGTGCTGTTAAAGCAGTAACACTTTGAATTATATAAAAGTTTATTTTATACAATTAAAACATCCAGTTACAAAACAAACCCGCATGAAAACATAGAATAGGAAGATGTAGAATAAAGCTCATCACACATTTTAAACTAAGCTATTTGCAATCTTTTCCCTTTAAATAAAGTTTTTAGGAAAGCACTTTAAGAAGCTATTTATTCAAGATTCCCAAACCACTTCCCTCTTCTGCCCCCTCCAGCCAAGAAGACAGACAAATAGCAATACACACTTGCTTCTAAAGAGAAGAGTTAAAAAAAGAAAAGCTGATAAAAAGAGCAGAAAGACCACAGCAGGTAACTAGGCAAGCTTAGCACATTGCATTACTTACAAAAGCTCCTTTCCTAAACCGGGAATCCAATTTATCAGCTGGAGAGGAACTTAACACATATTCTACCATGCTCACTCCAAGGCCACCACTTTCTGATCGTGGAGACAATACAGCATTTACTTCACTGTTTCCATGAAAACCCTGTCCAGGCTTTCTCTGTACCATAATAGGTTGGGACATAGAATGGTCTGTTAAAAACAAACAAATAAATAAAACTATTGTTTTTTTTAAAATAGAGCTTGCAATGTTTTCACATTTAATAACAAGAGCAATATTAAATAAGACCCAAACTAGATTAAAGAAAAAATTCCAAATCAGTTTCAAAAAGTGTTACTGACACACAGTCACCAGAGCAGTATACATTTTCACAATTAAAATTGAAGGAAAATAAAATTTAATACACAATTACACTTTTAATATTAATTTGCTTTGAAATAACATTCAGTAATCATGATGGATTTTTAAACACATATACAACAATCACTTACGAGGAGTTCCCCATGCAGTCTCTCTCCACTCGTCACCAAGGAATATCCCTTTTTGTCCATCTTTTGCTGAATCATCAGGTTCCCAAAACTTTTTGGCAGGTAAAAGCTGTTAAAAAGAGAAAATGTTTTTATTCAAATACACTTATAAATGGCCAAAATAGCAATACTTTAAGAGGATATGCAAGTAATTGATTTTACATCATAGAATGGTTCCGTTTGGAGGGGACCTTAAAGACCATCTAATTCCAATTCCCTTGTCAAGGGCAGGGATGCCACTCAGAGGATCAGGTTGTTCAGGGCCTCATCCAACCTGGTCTTGAATACTTCCATGGATGGGGCAGCCACAACTTCTCTGAGCAACCTGTGTCAGTGTCTCACCACCCGAACAGTAAGTAATATTCAGTAATACACCCTCACTTTCTTACTTCTAATCAAAATCTCTCCTCCTTCAGTTTAAAACTGCTCCCTATCATTCCATCACTATCGTCCTTTGTAAAAAGTTGCTTTCCCTCTGTTTTGTAAGTCCCCTTTAAGTATTGTAAGGCTGCAATGAGGTCTATTGGGAGCCTTCTCTTCTCCAGACTGAACCACCTCAGCTGTCTCACCCTGTCTCCATAGGAGGGGTGCTCCATCCCTCTGATGATCTTTGTGTCCTACTCTGTACCTGCTCTATCATATCAATGTCTTCCCTGTGCTGAGGACCCTGGAGCTGAACACAGCACTGCAGGTGGGGTCTCACTAGGGCAGAGCAGAATCCCCCTCCTTGACCTGCTGCCCACACTGTTGCTGATGTAGCCCAGGACGTGGCTGGCTTTCTGGGCTGCCAGCGCACACTGACACCAAAGTCAGCTTTCAATAAAGCAGCACGCATTGCTGAGGAATGATCGTAACACTTGAAAGCTACTTGCTATTACTGAAGCTAATGCTGTATAAAGGAATTGCCAAAATGACCCCAATAAGACTGAAATTATGAAGTTATGAGGGAAGAATACAGAATATAGAAGCAGCTGTGGAAAAAAAGCTAATCAAATTAATCCCTGTGTTAAGTCAATCCTCTCAGCTTTAACTAACAGTGCCTTCTTTACAAAGGCTCAAGAGCTTGGCTGTTAACTAATACCATGATGATAACTAGAAACAGGAGCAGTTCATTGTGAAGTTCTCTTCACTTAGAAACGCATCACATCCCAAATTTTAGAAAGTGACTAACACACATAGTAGCAAATCAGCTCCTTTAGACCATAGGGCTCTCATCGTTACAAATCAGTGACATTGGTTCCACATACCAATGATGTCATTTAGCTGCATGGGCTTTTCATTCCTACTTCTAAAGCAAAATGTCACATTAGATGTACTGTCCTTGAGGACAGAAGGATGTAGTGTGACATGACAGAAGCACTGCATAAACACGAATACCTCAAATGTCAGCATCCTTTTCACGATTTTACTACTTTGTTTCTCTAACTTTTCCCATCAGTAACAGTACAACTGCCAGACTCTATATATCACACCTTCTCTTGAATATATAATTAAAAAACTGTATTCTCAGACTATACATTATGTACTTTAAAAGGTCCATCAACTGAAACTGAAGTGAAAACAACTTGGAAAAAATATAGGAAAGAGCCTGAAGAAAGCAGCATAATCCATCAGACTCTGTATAATTCAATGCTGAATTCAGAATCTTAAATTTTGTGAACTTAGGAAAAAAACTGATGAAGCTGTTTACAATAAACAAGTACATTCTGGAAATTGTTTCTCCTATAACTTAAGTGACTAAAAAGCCCTTCTGAACTTGACAGTTGCTGAGCATAAGTCTTGATGAAACTACTAACAGGAGCATTTTTTTAGCTATTTCTTAGTGTAACACTGAAAGAACTTGTGAAAACAGCTTAAAGAGGAGGAGGATAAGATTGCCATCAGCAGGCCACAGTATTAACACTGCAACAGAGGTGACAAGAGCTCCTCTGGAATAACTTAAGGATTGCTATTTTTCTGTGCTGTCCAGAGCTCTTTCATTAACACAGAAGGATTCAGGCTGAAGGATGATAAACATCCAAAATTCAACAAAACTACAGGAGAGTACCATGCTTGTAAGAGTGCTGGACTTATGAGCTGCCCTGACAGAGATACCCACTTTCAAATGCATTGTAGAATCTCCACCAGTGTCATCCGAACATATTTTGGGAGCACCAGGATATCAAGTCTACCCCAAATTTAGGGGATGAAGTTAGCCACCAGAAGACAGAGAAACAGATTAATGGAATCTTACAACTGCATTTCAACTGAAAGCAAGAGATTACAAAATCCAGACCTGCCTACGCAACCTACACATCCTTTTTAGCCTCCCATTTGTAATATGTTCACAATACTACTAGGAAGCATTTAATAGTATCTATGAAACCTTGGTTTTGGTAATCACATTTTATTTTCTAAGGCAATTTCAGGTATGTGTCCAGCTGAGATGAGAGCTATGAAACACAGAAGTGAAGGTGTCACAGCCTAATACAACCTTAGAATAAAACAGATCTAGTAATATTCTGGGTGTCATAAAACAAGAATGACTAAAGTATGCTTACCTTGCAATTAGTAAATTTCACTCAGACAGGTGTTCAGGCAACTCAATGTTAAGAACAATAAGCAAATTTAGATCAGAACACACTGCAATACTGTTTTCAATTTCAAAACACATTCACACGATTTCTATCAGAGGAAAAATTGTTCACTGGTAGAAAGTAGCAATAAACCTCAGTGCAAAAGTACAAGTTGTTTTGTGGGGATTTTGTTGTTGTGAAGTTTTTTTGAGGTTTGTTTTATTTTGTTCTTTCTGTGTTTGTGTTTGGCTTTTTTTAAACTACTGACAAATTCAAAGCAGGTAAGTCAACTGCTTGCAATCTTCATGTACTCTGGTACATAAAGAAAGAATATCTTTTAACACAAAACATAATGCATCATCAATACCTTAAGAGGCCAAATTTAACTTACTGAAGATTAAACAGATTTAGGGAAATTATTTTCATTAAAATTTCTACACAACAATGACATCCCTCAAATATTTAAATAAATGCAATCTTTCAAAGATTACAATATTGCAGGTCCCTGAGGAGCAGCGATCTAGATTTGTTATTTACTTTTGAGAGATGACAGATATGACATACACTATGCTCTTTTTAAATGGATGGTTTAGATATTGGATTGTCATATAAGCAGCTCTATCAGTTGTCAACTATTTAATTGTGGAATAAAAAAAAAGTAGTTTCAGAAAAACATAACAGTGTGTTCCTCTTTGACAGACAGGAAAAAATGGGCACTTGATTAGCTCTACTGAAAAGGACTTAATCAAATAGTCATCACAAATACAAGTAGTTGAAATCGTTGTGCTTTACCCTTTGATAATGTGTTTTGCTCAACATTTTCTGCATTTAAGGCAAGAAAGAACAAGCTTTACAAAGATACATCCAAATCTAATGAAAAATAATGGAAAAGGTTGTCGCGTTTCTTGCTAAGCTCTCCCAACAGTACACTAAGAAGTGTATTTTTCAGTATCACCACTGACCTCTGTTAGGTGTCTGTCAGATGAACAAAGCCCTTTAAGACACATAAAAAATAACCAGGTATGCTAAAGCTGCCTCTTAACCAGCTCTCTCATAAGTAACAGCACAGTCTTAATTATGGACTCTGGCATCCAAGATTTTTAAATTACATTTTTTAAATTTATTTTCAAGATCAGAAGTTGATCCTACAGAGCTGAATGAACACCTTAACTCAATTTTTCTGAATGAAGTTTTGACATTAAAAACGATTATCTTGTTACTACTGACGCCTGAGGGTCTCTCTGATTTTTGATTTTTTAATATTATAGATGTTAGAAATTATTGTAGATCTAATGTACTAGTAATATAACTTCAGTAGCTGAATGTTTATACATACTAACCCCATCCTACATCAACCCCTTAGAATTCCTTTAGTTGTTTAGTCTCTATTTCAAGGTAGAATTACAGAAAAGCACCATGAAGCCTGTACCACAAGATAAAGATAGGGACAGAAGGACCTCCAAAACTGAAGCTTTGGAAGGCCTACAAGGACCTGACGTGCTGTGAGGAAGGCGACGAAGATGAAGAAGAGGGTCTTGAGATCCCAGACCCAATTCCTGATGGGGTGTGCCGAGGGCGGAATGGGGCAGGACTGGGGGAAATAACAGAATGGGATTGGATGGGCACTATTATAAAATCTTGTAACTTAGTTCTAAAGGGGGGATTCCCGTGTGAACGTATTCCTGGAGCCGGTGTTGGCTCATTAAAGCTCTTGCTCACTTATCTCCTACTGAAGTTGCCTGAGTTTTTTTCCTTGCTCCTTTAAGGCAACAATACAACAAAATGTGCATGCTTCAACCCTCTAAGTATAGGCATTATCAAAAGAATATTTAATTTCATATTCTGTTTGCTACTAAGTTTTATGTGTGCTTGTACTGGGTCACACTAAAAGTCTTGAATCCCACTATGCTGGTCGTGGAACAACAAACAGTTGCTTAGAGAAACAGCGCCATGTGTCCTTATTTCTTTGGAATATTAACATGATCTTAAGGGTCACAAATAGATTTTGGGAGCTGGAGCCAGAAGCATCATCTGTGTGTAACCAATCTAACAGCTACAACTTTAGGAGACAATCTGCAACACAGCAGATCTCTTGCTAATAAAACTTTAGATTGTTTCTTTACAGAATAACAAAGAATTGAGGGACAGGAACAGATCAAGGAAGCTGAAGCTCTGGCTCGTTCCACTGTCCTATTCCTGATACTGATTGATATCAGGCTCCATCTGAATGCAGCTCAGATCAATAACTTCAGGATTTCCAGTATGTAACATTTCTAAAATGTGCTGTGGTACAATAAGAACAAATTTCATACTCTATTCCTTTACATTACCACATGGAACAGATACTTGCTTGAGGACTCACAGACAGTCCTGATTTGAGTAATGATATGAAATATAAGACTTAACAGCCTCCTAATGCCTCCTACTGGTACCCAGTTAGGAAAAAAAGTGTCAAGAAGGATTAGAATTATGAACAAGAAATTAATTTCAGTTCAGAGAAAAATCCATGCAGACAGAGAAAATGAGGAAAATAACCCTAATGTATGTTAATTACTTTCTAAACAGCTCAGGGAACTCCTTTTGAAGGAGTCAAGCCATCATCCATGATCTTAAGTTCCTCTTCATGCAGTACACTGACTTAAAAAACCCCAAACAAATCAAACCAGTAAGACAAAAAGAGCTTCTTCTCTGTAGCTAAATTATATAATAGCATTCTTCACCCTGGTTAAAATCTTCTTCTAAAGAGTAATTACCAATTAAAAAAAAAAAAAGGGAATTACCACAGATTTCTGCTGGGTATGCCAGTTCACTTTTTCTGGAGCCAAACCTTTTTTCAGGTCCCAGTCTCCTTGGCTGCTCAGGAGTAGCACACAATTGTTTCACTAATTTAGATACAGTGACACTGAAAATATGCCTCATTTCATAGATCTGCATACACTTGAAAAAAAATCAGTCACCTCCCTATGAGTACCAGTCATCTAACAAGACCAGTACAGACACAGCAGATCCAGTCACCAACCACCACAGTGTTCTTGCTAAATACTTAGTTTCGATTCACCTTAGAACATAAATCTCCAGTTGCCTCAAAAAAAAAAAATCAACCAGTTCTTAAGAGAAGCTCTTTGCTTCATGTTGGATTATTCAGACTTAAATTGTATCATTTCCAAACCACACCTGGATTTTCAGCCCTCAATAATTACCTCTCCCATTCCCCGAGATTCTAGGGCAAGAGCTTGAAACTCATGATTCATCTCATCCACAGATCGAACCTGTAGGGGAAAAACCAAAAGAAAAATCCATTAGTCAAATATCTTTTCTGAAGTAGAGTTTGCAATACTCCACAAGCTTTCTGACAATTGAAAGCACACACAAAATGTGCTGCTTGATTTAGGCTGAACATGAGTTTAGATTTCATGAAAAGGTACAGTTAGCAACCAATTTAATGAGCCATGCTAATATAATAACATACAAGAAATTCCAAGAGACAGATACATTTTAATCTCCACATATCCAGATGGATATTGTTCACTATGGAAACAGTGACCAACATTACACTTGCAACAAATGCAAAAATAAAAGTGAAATTAAAGATTTGGGCATTCAATATCCTTTGGAAACGAGATGAGGCACTGCACCTTATGTTACTGAGTACACCTGGCAGCAAACAAAGAAAAGCTCCCATGACAGGTCACAAAACCTGCTAGCACTGACTGGTGTTGCTTTTAAAATCTAGCAACTGGCTGCATTATCACAATTTTTCATGCTTTCTTCCAGGAAATAACACTTTTCCTTCTCTGTGTGCCTTTTTTCCCCTGTTTGTTGCAAATATGAAATCTGTATTACTAAAGGAAGAGTTGCTGCTGAGACAAATCCCCTTCTTTTCCACAGCACACAGGCACGACGCGCAGGGTGCATTCTTTCCCAAGAAAACGGTTTCCACGGGGAATTTTCAAAGCCATTATAAGCTTTGTAAAACAAATAAAACCAGGAACTTCAGAGTTGTTTCTTCTTTCCTTTTCTCCCAATAGTGTGGTGCAGCAGGTAAAGCTATTCAAGTGCAACGTAAAATTAAAGTTTCCCTCCCAACACCAGTCTCCCCTGAGGAGTTACTTTCACCAATAAACCAAAATGAAATTACTCCAGAGAGCTGATAACACATTAAGAACACTTAATAGACACTCAAATACCAGGATGAGAAACAGTCTTGTGCTTTCAATATTCTGGCTCAAACAACTCTTTCTTAGCATTAGAAAAGTGTCAATTCTCTGCCAATAAATGCTTTATTCTCAAAATTCTACTCTTAAAATATTGTTATTGCCTCACAATCATTCTAAGCCATTAACTTCTGAGATTGAGTGTCTCTGTGCTTTTGACAAAAATTTCACAGCTCAAAGAAATCCTCCCTCAAAAGGAACAATACTATAGTTAGGATGGACTCTGAAACCACTTCCCAACAATATCAGTGAGATACTGAAGAGCAAATTCAGTTTCAAAGTGACAGAGTGGGTACATCAGCACACTGAACTTTCTTCCAGTGATGCCAACATATGAGTCAATTAAGTTGATTTTATTCTATTAAAAACTGAAAACAGATTTTCACATAAACTTAGAAAAGCTAAAAATATTTTTCTTCAAATGAATTTAAAAAATTCATATTTCATGCAAAAGTTTTTTTAGCTCCAAGGGATAATCAAATATTTGTGAATGCACAAGAAAAACTAAACTGTGTAAGAGCAATAGCTTAAAAACAAAAAACAGAAATTCAAATCTTGAAGACTTCTTAATTTGAATATTACAGTTTCTGAAAACATAACTTCTACAGATAGCTGAGAGAGTCCACTATTTTACCTAGTCCACTGTCATGCTGAGAACATGCACTTTAGTTTCAATTACAAAGAGTGAATTAGGTACTTCTGTCTCAAAATGTAGTTCTGGACTATTTCTAAACAAAATATGCATGTAAAGCTTGCCAAACTACATTTACTACAAACACTACCCAAATCAATGTTAGATACAAAACAACCAAGCTTGAAAGACATACTTTTTGAGTTGTGGTTGGTTTTTTGGGGTGTGTTGTTTGGTTTTAGTTGTTTGTTTTGTTGGTTTTCTTTTGTTTTATCTTGTGGTGGTGGTAGTTTTATTTGTTTAGGTTTTTTGGTGTTGTGAGACCTAATACTAAATGCTTATTTTCCATCATATAGCAAAGTTCAAAAATATGGCCACACACCCTTCCAAGTCTCTAAGAAAAGACAACCCAAGAATCAGGGTAAGAGCAAAGCTAACCCTTTTTCCCCCCCCCAAGCAGCTCAGAGACCATTATAAGAAACTGATGTTTTCTAAAACTGTAAATACATTTTAGTACACCGAACATTAATTTTGCTTACTGGCCCCCTTCTTACCAACATGAAATTTAAGTTAGTGTTATCTATTGCTACCAACAGCAAGAGGAATAATGTAGTCCTTTCACTGTAGCAGAGGCTCTGTTTCTGTTTCCATCAAAAACAACAGCCACAAAATCCTCTCCCGTATCATAAATACACATTTCAAAGATCATTTACAGACTGGAGGAAAATACAGGCAGCACCAGTATCCTTCTGGTCTTTCTTCAATGCTAACCCAACCCTACTGCTACAACTACAGAAGAAAACATCCAGAATGCCCATCACTTTGGATCGCCTCCATAAAAAGACATGCCCTCTCTCTGAAGGAGAAACTTTCGTTGGGATTGTCTGTATTACCAGGGAGTTTTACTTTTCTAATTCAATGCCAACGTTCACCCAAGTCATATGTTCCAGAAATATTTTTATATATAATTTTAATGGAAATTTGAAATATTAAAAAACCCCAAAAAACCATTTCCCTACTTTTATTCACACTCTGTCATCCACAATAATTCATAACTCACAAAGAGGCCTATTGAGCACACTGCTCAACATTTACAAGTTTTTGTCTGGTTTTGTTTGATTAGATATCTTTTCTTTTTCTCTTCTACAATCACTCCGAGACTCCTCTTTCTCCATTTACCACCTACCTGCTTTTGGGATTAGTTGCTAGTTCTAATCTTTGTTTCCAGGAGTTGAACACTAATTACTCTTTCCAACTCAAGGGACACTGGCAATGGTTTCAAACTTCTGATACATAACACACCATTCCACAGGGCCCCCAAATAATACACAAAGAGATATTACACACCAAAGCTGTCTTTAGGTATAACAGTTCCCCACACACTGCTGTGAAATAGGAAGAATGCCTTAAGTGTGTCCATGAACTTTTCCCCTTTGACACACCAACAGAAAATTCTGATTTTTTTCCCCTCTTTCACAGAATTCGGATATAACATACCAGCATGTATTAGTCCATTTTTCATCACACCACTATGGACAAGATTTTACTACACAGTAAAAACAAAATTATGTTTTGGTAGATTCTTTCTTCCTAAAGTTTATGCTTCCTTTCTCTCTCTGAAATTTAAAAATAATTTCTTATAAATCTAGAGGCCCGTGCAAAAACCTTCCTTTACTCTGTTGAGACTGTCAAGGACAGTCCTGTCACTCTTCCCCCAACTGCTTCTATCACTCCCTTTGAATGACCTTGGCAATCATCAAGTAACAGGTCTTCAGAACCTTCTCAGAAGTTTTCTTCCTTCGTTTTCCACGCATGAGAATTTCCCCAGATCACCAAGATGAACTGGCTAAAACACTACGGTGGCGAGACCACTACATTTAACATTGGAAAAGCAACAAGAAGAAGGTGGTGTGTAGCAAGGAGGGGCAGGAGCACCTGCTCAGTGGTGGTTACGTGATAAACCAGTAACAAGAAACCGTGTCCTCACGTAACTCAGGACAGAATCCAGGAGGCAGACCCTTGACTGGACAGGCATCTAGGATTACCACAAGAAACCCTGCTCACAGTAATATCCATTTCTGGAGTTCAGGCATCCAGAACTAGAAACAATAACTCTCCAACAACCCTGGATCCTGCCAGACATAAGCTTGTAACAATTTTCTTGCAAAAGCAAATATCAAAGAGAACTATATGACTTCATCTGATATATCAAAAGTGGTTAAACTATCTGACCAGAAAGTAGGAAAATCATTTTCACTGCATTAACAAATTCCACCTCCCATCCCTCTCCTCCCAGATGAATACCCTAACCACTGTGACAAAGAAAAGGATGACACATTTCGCAGTTGAAGCTGTGTCCTAGGCCAGAAATTCAACACAAAATACCTGGTAATCACAGCACTGGGACTGGAAAGAAAGGGAAGCTACGTTCCACATTGCAAATGCTTCAGTTTCTTTCTTTATTATACTGAATTACTTAAATGTAAAACACCCTTCCAGTAGTTTTCTACAGGAGTGGCTCTTCTGTAGTGTAAGATATATGCTTATGAGCATGTTAAACTGACTTGAAAACACAAAAATGGCTGTATTTGGAAACACAATATTTAGCAATTCTGCCAGCCCTCCATTAAGTTAAACACTGTATTGTAAAGTCATGTTGGACACCTGACATTCAAAAAACCGTAGAAAACCAACTCACCTAAAACGCTTCAGATAGATGGCCAACTTCAAACCACTAAATAAAAATAATATTTTTAACAAAAGCTAGAACATCAGACACTAATCTAGTAGAGATTCATAACAAAGTAAAAGAAATGAAAACTACAAGCTTAAACTGCAAATCCCCAAACCTCTGTTCTGACGTATTGCACTTCAAGGCTGTATATAGATTTCTACTCTAGAATATTTTTGCCAAACTAAGAAGTCCTTATTTTGCTTTAGAGGTCAGCCCATAATGCATCCAGATAAAAGTTGTGGAGTAGTTCAGCTACTCAACAACTACAAACACAGTTGAACAGTTTTGTACACAGGGTAGTAAAAAACCACCAAATATTTTCTGCAGCATTAAAAGAAAACAAGTTATTTGTTTCATTAAAGCTGCCTTTGGGTAGATGCACTTTCTCATGCCTCTTTGAAGTGCCAAGGAACCAAAGGTTCACTTACTACCAAACTGGTTATTGAAAGTTGCTGCTCACAAGTAATTCAAAGTCTACAGGTATGTCAGGTTTTGATAAGAGGCAATATTTTCTGTGGGCCACATGGAACAGTAAGTAATGCAAATGCAGACTTCATTAAATACCCCAAAATGTCTAAGCTCCTCAAGCTCTCCAAATAAAGAAGGTGTTGAGCATTTCTGCACAATTTAGGCAACCAATTTTAGGTTCTAACAAATACTTCCATGGTTATAATCTCAAAAGTATAACGTCTTCCTCCAGTAACAATTTTCACTGCAGTAGAATAGCGTTCTAAAATGAACTCAGACTTTTGCAGGCAAGTGAGTAATTCTTCAAGTGCTATATTTTTGGCTTCTTAACTCATATTCTCAGATTGAGCTATGCTTTTACACTCTACGACCCTTAATACATCCAAATACTCCCAACAAAACCAAATTTGTGAATTTAGTTGGCCCGGCTCAGCAATCACTCTGGATCTTAATGTACTTGTGCTTTATTTCTTTGTGAACTTTGTACTGTAGTTTGAGAAGCAATTCTACAAGTACTGAGAACATCAACAATGACAAAAACGAAATGAGCAGATTTTGAGGTAGTTGTAGCATGTTCAGAGGGCAGGGGAATACACTCAGCAAAAGCAGTGTCTACCCTGCTGAAAAAGCCAAGTAACCAAAGGGCAAGGTGATCCAAAGAGCTTTGCTTGCTTGTTTTTCAATAGGAATATCAATAATCTGGAAGCGTGCACAAAGGATGAAGGAATTTGCTAGGCTTTTATCAACAGCATGTCTCTTTCTCTCAAAGCATGCTGGATATCCTCTCACAAGGCACCATAAGGTTTGGAAATTACTGATTTACTTGCATGGTCCTCTGCCAACAGAGGACGTAGAGCAATAATAGGGTATCCCCACCCGTGAAGAAAAGCAGAGGAAAATGATGGACATCTTGCCACCTGTTTCAGAGCTAAGTGACAATGGTGCAAAAAGGTTCAGAAACTTTGGGTTCCGCTCCCAGCTCTGGATTCTAAGAAACAAGCAATTGCACTTGGTCCCCTTAAAAATGAACTCTTCCATCATGTAAGAAACTCACCACTTCATTGCATAGGCTTTCAAGCCTCTCTTCCCACCCAGCGAGTTCAATCTTTGCTCTAAGACTGGCAGAACTGTTTGTACAAGTTTTTCTAAACTACTGTCAGATGTCCCCAAGCTCAGAATTTTAATCCCTCCAGCCAAATACTGGCAGATCTACCAGGCTCACATAAATTAATAATGTGTCTGTACTGAAACCAGATTTCATAACTATTTATAACAGTTATACTGTTTGCTCCATTTGAAGAGCTGAAGTGATATAATCCAACATAAGTAGGGCATATAGTTTATATTAAATAACTTAGCAAGTTTCTCAAAGTCTTTTAATTGTGTAAGACATTATCTACTCAAAATAGTTCCTAAGAAATGTACAGAACAGGAAGGAGAATGACAGATGCTGCAGAAGTTTGTAGAATAAAAATTTAGAAAAGAGGCAGGTGGTAAAAAGTTCACATAATGTAATTTCACAGAATGGAAGAAAAATCCCATAAAAATTTGCCAAATAAGAACTTTTGTAAACCAGAATTTATTTTAAAAATTTAATTACAATGATTGGTTAAAATAATATTTTCCACACATTTTTAGCTTATTATTTAAATGAGCTACAAGAAAATTTAATTCTTAAAAAAAAGGACTGACTGGTGCTTTACTGTTTGTAAATTAACTGAAGAACTGTTTTTCGAATAAGAAAATGTACAGGTTTAATCTTCAATGTGAAATCATTTAGGTATAATCCGATCTAGCTTGGTGACTCTTCACCTTTCTCTGCTGCACTCTTAGATATGCACACATTATTCTGCAACTCTCACTCCAATGCTCCTGCATAAATATACCAGAAACGAAAAAGGAAGAACACTAAATATATTCAGAAGTTTGAAAACAAAGCTGTGAAATAATATTCGAATTGCAGTTCCTGTCTAAACATGCTTAATTTAATTGGTGCTGATTACTTACATGCACATGAGTAAACTCGATTTTTTTCCTAATTTTAAAAATCTACTATTTTCTTGTTAAGCTGGTCAGTCAGCATCATCTTTCTGTTAACAGAGTAGCAAGGGCTACTGGTGCTGTGACAGAAGTTTAGAGGAATTCATGAGCCATATTTCTAACCATTACTGTCTCGTTCTACATGGAAAAGCTTTGTCAGTGAGTAATAACTACACAGCTACTTCTGTATAGAAGCGTGACATTAATTTGATGCATTGCTGTTTTGAGACATCACCCTTCATTACTTTATCATTTGCTCTCATTCAAAAACTTTATTAAGTTAAAAAAACCCACCCTTGAGTCTAGGCAATATGCTACACAAAAAGGCTTAAAACTTTACCTTTTTTGGAAATAAAGATTCTCTGTATAAACCCCAACTTTATCACACACAAGCAGAAACTAGGGACAATTTACCTCAATATATATTGTAATGATTAATAAAACATATAACTTTCATTCTAATAGAATCAACAAGTTTTTCTCAAATGAGTTAACAAGAATTGGAACACTAGAAACTACAGGCCTAGAATCAAGTAAAAATTTCTATAAATTAACTTTCTGCATTGCAATCAATACTTTTTCTTGCTGATGTGCTTTCTTTAGAAATCTCAAGTATCTTCACTTTTCTATGTGCTACCAGAGAATCCAAAGCAGAACGTCTGCCCTGACAACCATATGAAACGTAAAAAACCAACTTCAAATTTCTGTTTAAAAAATGATGGGGTTTTAACACCATCTAAATAGAAGGTGATTTTAAGGAATACCATGGAACATAACTGATTTATGAATAATTTCACTTATAAGAAGAAAAATATTTTACACATATGTGTATATACACATCCCCTCTCATTAGAAGTGTGGCTGAGGAAATTGGAGAAGTCACTCTGATAGAATTTCCAGGAAACAGTTTTAACAGCTTTGTGTTACTGTAGAGCTGATATCACAACCGTTCCTCCCACCCCCAGCAATTCTTGATATGTAACAATCCCCTTCTTCAGAGCATTTACTTTACTCCAGAATACAGCAGATGCATTTACCATGCACTGCATTAATTTCTCAAGAATATAGTTTGCAAGAACACTACATCAGGAACTAAAGTTCTCCCAGTAATTCCCCTGCTCAGACGTTTCTAGCATCATGACTTCTCCCTCCGGTCCAGCACCCTTTGACCAAGCTCTGCTGGTCTCTGGTGGTTTGGTTTGGTTTTTTCCCCTCCCTCGACAGCCGAGGGGAAACCAGGGAATACCAACACAGTCTGAAGTTCTCAAAGTGCGTGCTGAAACCAGAGATGAAGACATGAAACTACCTAGTCCTTATGGAATGGATTGAATAGCTGATAGTATAAAAAATCAATCCAGAATTTTTAGACTCCTCACTCAACTATGAATTGTTGTATGAATTGTCGTAAAGAAAGGTGCTGACACAATACACATCACCTCTATATCACCAGCAAAAAATGACAGTGAAAAAGCTCAAAGTTCCAAATATATGCCAGTCTGCTTAAAAATCTACCTTGGGTTTTTCTGAGCCTTTAAAGCCTGCATACCCTCAAGGGCAGCAAAACATGGGTTTTTTGTTTTTCTTTTAGTGCCTCCCTTGCTGTAGGGAGGTACACGTGTTTTCTACTTATCTGTCTACAGCAGGTGAATGGACACTGAAAGAAATTGCTGTTATCAATTATTTCAGCTGGTTTCTAAGGACGTTCTCTTTTGGACAACATGTGTATTTAAACTACCCATAGTTTTCTACAATTGCCTAAAAGCTGAAAAAAATAGCCAACCGTAAAAAACCCCTAAAGACTACTTCTAATTCAGTAAGCCTCATTTCTAGTTCACTAAGCGCCACCACTTAGCCTTGGACATTAATATCTCACTAAATGTTGGCCAAGGAAGTAAAAAAGTCTAAACTAGTACCAAAGAATTTATACCAATGACCATAAACAAAAATAAAAAGTAAAACAAAGTATGTAATTTAAAATTCAAAGTGACAAAAACTTCATAATAAAAATTAGTTCAAAGACTGGCATTGATATATCTGTGCCACAGTGGATTTAAAGGTAAATACTTCAACCTTTTCATTTAAGAAGCCAAAAAGTTAAGATCACTTATATACAAAAGCAGCAGCTATCAGCACACAAACAGCATAGTAGGGAACAAGGGCCCTCTTCGCTCTGAAACCAAGGTAGTTCAGAAAGCTGAATGTAGCTCCTCCGTGGAATAAGGTAGTGTCATGTATTTTCATAAGCCCCAATTTTAACCACATGAAAAAAAAGAAAGCAAACAATATTTTAAACCTGCAGATAATAACATAGATTTAGTGAAAGAAATAACACTGACCCAAATTTTAAACATTTTAATTTTCTTGACAGCTTGAAAAATGTAAGAAAGTGAGTAAGAATGTATGAAGAAATTTACTGCAAATGCAAAATGTCTGAATGCCTATATGCAGACATTTTCCCCCAGGTTTATTGGCTCCCACCACCTTATCCTGGATGTCTGTGCAAAACTCTCCGAGAGTGCCTAAAACTAGTTTTAGCTTCGGGGCAAAACTCCATAACCACAAATAACCATGTTTGAAATGAGGCCTCACTCGTAATCCCACCTCGAACCTGGAGATTATGGGAGTAAATGCCAAGACATTTCAGCTGGCTCCATGAGGTGCCAGCTCAGGTCTCTGGTTCCCACTGTCAGGCTCCGAAGGCTGCCCCCAGCCCATGCTGCCTCCAGAAGCAGCGACACCATTCAGGTTTATGCTACTGTAATTCCTCACAGACCTGAACTGATTCTGCACAGAGCTGCTACTACTGCACAAGCACACAGGATAATTTATCCATATGTAAATCCAAGATAATGCACGGCTGACCACGTGCTATTTGTTTGCTGTAGTATCAACCCAGACTCACCCTACGGTAATTACTGAATAAGCACTAAAGCATGAAGGAGTTCGCTTCAAAGAACTCTCAGTCTAAGTGTACGACAAATTACAAAGACTGATACAAGAAACCAAACTGGTGAAGTGAGAATAAAGCAGTCATTCACATTCAGACACTCAACATTGTGTGAGCGCCAGGTATTTGGACGCATCAAGGCAGGTGGAAATGTAAAGGAGTGTGCTGGAAAGCAGAAGGACTCTCGTGAAGATACTTAATAAAGGCACAACTAACACTAAGCCCACAAAGAGGAGGTAGCAGTTCATAGCTTGACAGCACATGAGACAATATGCAGTGGGTGGGAACTGGTGAAGTGTGTTCACCAGCAGAAACTATCACCTGCAGGCGGAAATGTTGGTGGAAAGGTCAGAAACTGTGCAGAGGTACCAAAACAGCAAATGTGACTGGAAGGAGTGATTACAGAAAGGAGTCTCTAAAGAACAGAAGTCACATGGAACAAACTTGTTTGCACAAGTCAGGCGACTGCAATTACTTTCCTCCTCCTCCCCTGATGACAGGTCACATTAAGCTGCCTCTTCCACACACTGCGCACTGGAAACTACTAAAAATACAAATCAAGCATCTGCAAAATTCAACACTAAGCTTCTTCTCTCTAGCTGGAGAAATGCTTTAAAATATATCAAAGAAAATTTCTCAGTGCTTTTCTTTCAGTTCAACTACATGAAAACACCTTGCAGTACGTCACAAAATACTCCTTTTTGGCTATTTCAAGTCAAAGAGAGGGGAAAGACAGACACACGTCCTCTTTCCAGTTATGTGTGTGCTACCAGAACTGAAAGTCACAAGGAGGCAGTAAGGTGCAGTCTCAAGTATGCAGGTTGCAAGACATGTAATTTTTTTTTAAACACAAAAAAAGCCCCAACCTTCAAATTCACTCAAAAAACTTATACTTGCGTCGAATTATATCACACTAGTATGATGGAATAATCTCACCATGGACTTATTAAACAAGATGTTTTAACAGGGCATATATTTTCCAACAGAGGAATCAAATGCCTTCCCCAGCTCTCCTCTAACCACAATAGAAAATACTTCCAGTCTAAGATTTCTTTTCCTAGTTTGTGAGGCTTGAAAATTTTTACTTATTGGTAAGTTTGAGAAGATGCTTAAATCACATATTTGACATTGATAATCTGGGTTGCTAGTTTGGTGGAGCTAAATGCTACTGGAACTAGTTGACAAAAATGGCAAACTAAAAACTAAAACCACAGCAAACCTAAGCACAGAAAGACCATATTTAGATCAAAATTGTTACAGAACCTACTGTTTGCTGACACCGAAATAAATGATCTTCAGAACAGCTTCAGATGGATGTTAAATTTAGATGGAGAATGACCCATCAATCGGCTAAAATAAAACCTGAGTTTTTGCAGTGACAAACTAGCCATTAAAGTACTTGTGTTGCATAGCTGATCAACACTTGGAAAAGTCTTTTAAAATCTGATCATGAAAACTATTTTGAAAGCACTTGAAAAATAGTTATTTTGCACAATTATACTTTATTTTTAAACAAGTAAAAGTTGCAAAGATTGGAAATCAAAAAATGGACTGCAAGCACACTTAGATGTCTAAGGACAGTTTTAAGTTCAATACATAAAAGGAAGAACTAATGATTCAGGATGTGCAACTCCCACTGTAAGGTCAGGAAACAGATTATGGTGTTCTCAATTTGAATGCAGAGATTATGTTCATTGTTTCAAGGGATAGCTACATGACTATGAGGTCTCATATGGTAAAATTATTTCCCAATTTCCATTGCACAAACATATTAGTCTATCTTATTTGAAAAACAGACAAAACAATCTTATTGTTTAAAACCAAGGCAAAATTCTTGCTAGGATTTGTCCATTTTATCCTGTTAAGCATTTGCACATTTTATTAGTTTAATAACATTTATGCATTTTCTCATGGCTGTATTAATTCTAACAGACCCTCATGGAAGTCATGCTGAATATTTCCAAAAAGTGATACATACAGCTTTTCCTCCAGACCACAGAAGTGCCAAAAAGCTCTTGAACTCAGTAAGAGTCTGTTCTCTCTACTCTCCCCTTCTGAAGGATTTTTCTTTGCCACAGCAGCTACTCAAAAAACTTCAATATGTTTGTAAACTCTAACACAAACGAGTTGCAGCAACTACAGCTCAACTGAACTTTGGGAATATATGCAATTTATGTGCTTTGTTTTATAGCATCACTATCCTTTGAATTCTTTCAAAAGGCTGCTACAGCCAGAGCTTTTCTCTGGCAGTCTTTTGCTTATCAACTCTTGCTTCTTCAAAAGCAAGAGGCAAAGAAGCACATCATGTTAAAATTTATAACTGAAGTATTTAATTAAAACTAATGAAGTATTTAAGCACCTTTGACATGAGGGAGTTTAGCAGGTGGAGCTGATCTAGGAAAAGACAGGACAAGTAGCTTGGGCAGTATCACACTGCTGCAGCTCTTTCCTTCAGCACACAGAAAGAACATTTGCAAATACTCTGACATCCTATCCTGAGCTTCCCAAAAACCTAACCTCTGTAATTCCAAATATTATGGACAGACTGCTGATCACTAAGCCTTTGTATCCTAGACAATTCTTCATTACAGAAGTGATGTGAATTAGCGCCAAAGAGATCACTAACCTATCTGCAGCCCCATAGGGATGTGAACAAAAGGATGATGCCACAGCAGACAGTGGTCTTCCTCAGATGCTCCACTAGCAAAGACTGAAGTGCTTTTTTGGTCTTGAGGAAAAGAAAAAATTGTCAAAGCCGCAAGTAAAATAGCTTTTATACTTAGTCCATTATCCTTTATAACTCTTTTCGACATTAAATATTTTAAAGAAAGATGAATGAGACTCAGAGATGATTATTTCTAGATTAAGGAGTTTATATACTTAACCCTGCCAGTGACTGGATGGTCACTACTGTATTAATATGGAAGGTGACAGTGGTGGTCTCCTGACTCGAATTAAGACTTCTGGCTTTGATATCTTGTACTGAGATGTTGTGCATGCACTAGATTTCAGCTGAGTGTCCAAAGAATTTTGGCTATCACCTCTCATGCAAACACATGCTTCTCTAGCCTCTGCCCTCCTCTTTGCTGCCAATTATTCTGTAGAGCCTCCCCCTCTGCCAGCAAAGTAGTTCAACTTTCCAAAGTGTTTGCCATGAGTAACTGTTGTTCTTCACTTCAATTTTCATGGCTACAGCTGGAGATCACAGACTGTAAATGTTAACAATATCACATGTTTCTGCACCTCTTATTCTGAAATGTTCTATGAGCCAATGGCCAGTTAATTTGGACACCAACATGTCAAGCGCACATTTGGTTGAGATGGAAAATTCTTTTTGCTAAAGTATTAAATCCTATTCAGCTGTGGTGTGTTTGAACTTCCTGCTCTTCTCTTTAATGTGTGAGCCACCTGAAGTTCTTCCATTACAGTCTTGATAATTACCAAATTAACATATATCAAGCCCCAGTACTACCATGGATCTGCAGGATAACCCACTTGGGTCTTTCTCCATGCTATCAAAGGCCTCTAATGATACTGTGCATTAATGTACGATAGAATATTTTAGTTGGAAGGAATCTTCTAGTCCAACTACATGACCACTTCAGGACTGACCAAAAGTTAAAGCACGTTATTACTGGCATCAACTGCAATTATTGACACTTCAATGATAGTTCCCACAGTACATTCCTCAATAATCCCTTATCGGACACTGACAAGCAATTCTTCGGTCTTTCAACCAGAGTAAAAATTAAATATCCTACTAGACAAATAATTATCTTTACCAAAGATGTTGTCTTGTCTTATGTTTAATAAGTTGTTCAGTTCTTTAGAAGAGATTTCAGATGGCTTTCAGAAGACCAAGATGTTTCTCTAGTCCTCCCAGGAATTAATTTCTTGGAATTAATGAAATACATTTATCAATTCTGACTCTTACTGAACTTCTTTAGCACTAATTTGAAAATTCTTCACAATCCATCAGTGATTCCAGCCAAGTTGACCTGTTCATCTAATTGCTCACAACAACTACTTTTGCAGCTCACTTCTATATATTACACAGAGTCATTAAAAATATCAGGTATCTTCTGGTATGAAAGGTTTATACATATAAACAAGGTATCTCCACATTCTGCATTCACTTAAATCCTGTTAAGGCCTCAAGATCACGTGAGTTTCTTGACCAAAGACTAGTAGGATTTTCCAAGACAATTTAAGCAATCCTCATTTTCAATATATTTTTTTTTCACTTGAAAAATTCCTGAATTTTTAATTTTCCATGCCTGTGTTTAACTTCCTATACATTCTACATTCCTACAGAAACACTGGGGCTAGAGCTCCACTGCCTTCACCAAAAAAATGGTTCAGTCTTGTTATATTTTCTAAAATGCTTTTTTATTACTTTGGCATTACCTCACATGCTTTGACTGCTGAATGACATGTTAAAATTTATGTCAATTCCACAGTTTTAAGCTACACTTAGATAATGTATGCTGAAGCAAAGATCTCAGTATCTTCATTTCTACTTCTTATATACATATCTATCTAGCAATCTGGGCAACTGGCTCTGGTAGTCCTGATGAGCAGGGCGTTGGACCAGATGACTTCCAGAGGACTATTCCAACCTCGAAGACCAGACTGAGCAGAGCACTGGGGACAAGGTCCTGGTGTTTTGGTAGAGAGCTGGGGTTGGCAGCCTGGAGAAGAAAAGGCTCCTTATAGCACCTTCCAGGATCTAAAGGGGCTATAAGAGAGTTGGAAAGGGAGTGGTGACAAGGGAATGGAGGGTTAGGACATGGGAGAATGGCTTTAAACAGACAGAGGGCAGGTCAATATGAGGTATTAGGAAGAAATTCTTTACTGTGAGGGTGGTGAAGCACTGGAACAGGTTGCCCAGGGAAGTTGTGGATGCTCCTGCAAAACCCCAGACTCAGAGCTACAAGCTCTTTTAAGGGGTTTTACTTTAAAAATATACAGGGCTCCAAAAATTCATCCACCAATTTTTTTTTAAAAAGGCCTTCAGTTCTTTTAATACCTTGAGAGTGCACAAGAGAGAAGTGCTGCACATGTTTTCTCAGGAGGTACTTTTACTGATAAACTTTAGAAAATAAGGGAATTTGGCAAAAGTTTAAAGGGCAACATTCAATCAAAGTAAAGCATTCCAGAAAGCATTGACTTAGCACATGCTAACCCATACAACTCAGCAACATCCAACCTATTTGGTTTTAAGTTACCCGAAATATTAAGAAAGATTAGGAGAGGCAAAGAAAGAGAAAGAGAGAATTATTGCTACCACCCTGAGTCCTGTGCAAGTCCAGCTTCCATGTGTCCAGGTGGCAGGGTCTGAACAACACAGAGAACACCTGCTGCTGCTTTTATTTGCTTTGGCTCCCCTTTGGGCACACTCCCCACTCCCAGGCGGGACCTCCAGTGTGCCAGCCATTCTAGGGCTGGGTCAGGGGCTCCAGGGTAGTGTGGGCAGTGCTCCCAGTGTCCAGTGACTGACAGCTGCTCCAGGGCTGCCCAAGGAGGCTCCAAGGGGCTGGACTGGGGCAGAGCACCACCTCACCTTCGTGAAATTCTACCTGTCCCTTACCCCTGTGCACACACACGTGAGTTGGTCTGAGCCAATAATTAATACAATAATCCAGTGTCGCACAGCCCCATCCCTGGAAGTGTTCAAGGCCAGGCTAGATGGGGCTTTGAGCATCTTGGTTTAATGGAAGGTGTCCCAGCCCATGGCAGCAGGGTTTGGAACTGGATGATCTTTAAGGTCCCTTCCAATCCAGACCATTCTGTGATTCTGTGAAAATCAGACATTACAAGATATTTATCTACTATACTTGGTTCTATTAGTTTTCTTTCCATTTTTCCTCTAAATGAATAAAAAAATTCTATCTTTAATATATTTAACCTACACAGTGTGTGTAGTAAACACAGAACACAATCACAGCTAAACTCCTTCTACTGTTTACCTAAATATAGATTTTAGAAAACACATTTTAGTACTTCTAACTCAAGAGTTGGCTGATCTTAAAAACAAAACAACAAAACCAAACCAAAATAGTAACTTCTATCTCAATTGAATCCCAAAAAACAATGATACACAGAGCTCAGACTGAAGAACTGAAACAGAGAAGCCTCCCGATCTGTCCTTGATTTCTGCTAGTTTGTATTGCTAAGGAAGAATGGGCACAGCAAAAAGTGGCATAACAGTAGTACTGATTACAGTAAATTGGAAACTACTATTTTCATAGGGATAATACACAGCAGAGTAAGAGTAGCTTCCCCTTCATTAAATCTTCATAATGTGTAAAACCACTGAAGGACTTTAAAAATTAAGACTAGTTTCTGTGCATCCCCCAGTTCCAGTTACCAGAAAACACATATGAGGTTAATGATATTTACCTGTGGGAGGAATTGAGAAATATTTTGATAGACCTAACTGAATTAAACAAAGCTGTCGATTAAGGCATGGCTCTGATCACTGGGAACAGAAAGCATGTGGCAGAAGAGAGGTGCAACTGTTATTCGGCACTTATCTGTGAATAACTTTATCTAGACAACACATCAGCCTTGGGAAATGCTAGTGAAAATCGGCACCATTACTTGTGTAACAGACTGAACGCTAGCAAGGAAAATCCCAGCACTTTCATACTCAGGAAGTGTATTCAAGTGGACAAGTAGAATATTGTAGAATCTTAGATTTACAAAACTGCTTTATGATTTCTGTATAACTAATAAAGAATGTGATACAGCATGAAGCAGGATGTCAGGGGAAAAGGCTTGCTACACAGGCCAGTATAAGAGGAAGAAAACAGTAAAAGAGCAAAGCCAGAAACAAAATGTCGAAAGAAATTAAAGAATGAGAAAGAACAGATGAAGAAAAAAACAGACACAACAGGCATTCCCATTTTTAAAGTCAGCAAATTATGTTTATTTACATTTGCTCCTATATTTGCTACATTTTTTGAACACAATCCCAAAGTCTTTGACCATGGAAAAGAGTAAAAAGTTCCTTGTGGACTTAACTGTGGCACACTGCAAGAGTCCTGGGCTAAAAAACTATTTCTACCTGACAAACAGAATGAAGTTTTTAAAGGAAACTTATGAAATTGTATCAATCAAACATTTGGGGGCAAAAAGCCTAAAACTGGGGGTTTTTTTTCTCCTAGGTTACAATCTCCAAAAGGAGAAAGTTACATTTTGATCTACACTTAATTCTACTACTTCAATTTGACCTGAACAAAATGTTTTTTATCTGCAAGTGGAACAAGTGAGACTCAGTGCTAAATGAAATTACTCCTCCTAAAGCCTATCAAGAGCAAGCACCTTTTCAAACCAAACCAATTGCTTCCCGTAAGTTCAAAACTAATGATTTGACCATATTCTGATAAAAAACAGGTATTCACATAAATATGAAATGTTTATATGAGATAAATGAACCGTTGGTTCCAACTGAACATTTCAAAATTATTTTATGCAGTTTCATTTATAACTGCTTTAACAAAATTAACCACAAGTTTTAGAGTTCAGATTATTATGGCCCTGTAAAAGCAGTTTAATTCACACATACTGTTCTTAGAGATGTGAATTTGACACAAAACAGAGCAACTGTTCCGATAAAAACAAATCAACGACCCACTGCATGACTACATGAATGCAATCTCCTGTGGGCCAGCGGTGTTTGTCCCACACAGCTGCCCTCTAGTCTGCTGCTGGAAGAAATTCTGTGGCATCATGCTGAGAACACCCACTGAGGGTACCTGGATACCGTTGCCCCTGACTGCACAGTTGCAGGGGTGGTTGAGGAGCGCTTCCACCTGAATTGGGCCCTGATGTTACTGCAACTACTGCTCCAGGTGGGGCAACCCCTACTCCAACCCCACTGGCTTCCTGACCATGGCTCACATGAATCATTGCTCTGATCTCCTGCCAGGCCACTTCATTCATGCCTAGGAGGACACATGGAATGCTCATTTCACACAGAAACCTAAAAAGAAAAACTCGTTGTAACATAAAAGGCTTTCCCACATATCTTTAAATATGCAGCTCCTATAATTAGTATTGGAAAAGAAAGAAGTCTAAGCAAGATAAGAGCAATATTCATTGTCAAATATGTTTATTGATTTAAAATTTAAAATTTACGTATCACTGCCAAATGAGGACTCAAAGAAAAAACTACCACATTTTTTTCCACAAGACAACGTATTAAAATAGTAGCACTCCATACACTGTAAGTGCTTGCCTGCATATTTCCTTGCTAAAAAAAACAACCAAACAAAAAAATTACAATTTTCAATCATAGTGGCAGCAGTTTCTTTTACATTATTACTCAGCATGGTGTGTAAAACCACCAGTTCTGTCACACTGCTATGCCTGATTCTATAATTAGTTCACTATGTAAAAAAGTAGCACAGAAAATTAAGATCTCTATCTGAACTACACCTCACTCTTACACACCAGCCTCAGGTTTTTTTCAAGTATGTTAAGCTATGTAAGATTCTAAACAGTAATTGACATTAAAAGTCTCTAAAACAAGAGGGCGGGGGGGGTGGGGGCAAGGATGGTAGATCCAGTCCAAGAAATGTCTCACTTTTCATGCTAAACAAAAGTGTTAAGTCCAAATAACATCTAATATATGTGGAAATAGATGCAATCAGAATACAACACTTAGGTCTGAAACACAAAGAACCCACAGTACTTTAATTCCTCTACACAAGTCTACCTTTTTCAATGAGCCTTCCAGATTACTGAATGTCTCACCTTTAGGGAAATACATAATAGATAGGTATATGGTAGAAGTATTTTTTTTCAATAATCTTGAACAGTCTTGGGTTTGTAACACATAAGATTTAAAGCTACGTTGCCTTATCAGTATTGTTACGGTACGTATTTGTTTATTGTAAAAATACTCTACTAACATCAGTTCTGCGACTTCAGAGTATGTGACTGACTCATGACTGTACCATGCTCAAAACAGAAGTTTAAGCAATATATCATAAAGGAGATAAACAAAAGTTAAATGAAAAATATGAGTCAAGCCAGACAGACTCCTTATTTTTAGCTCAACTGCACAAAGTCATCTCCAGCTAGTCTAGCTTTGTATCTCATCGATACACACATGTTAAGAATTATGGAACTCAATCCATCTTTCAAAAACTCACTTCCTCTTTAAAGAGATTTGTGAACAAATTCTACACAAAAATTCATATCAGCCTTGAAAAATGTGTATGACTAGTTCAATACATCACCTCAAATTCTTCCCTGAAATAACATGGATGAAATCTAAGAGCAAAGTTATGAACATAGGTCTGACACAACTCTCATTTCCATTAGGATTTACAAACTGAGAGCTTTATATAGAAAGACAGACAACCAGACCTATTACCTGTAACAGTTTTGCCAATAGCTTAATAACAGTAATGAAGCAAGAGGGAATCTATCTTGGAATTGTATGAAAAATTAAATTGAAAATAATAAAAACTGAAAAATGTACACCAGATTTCTTAGTCTAATGTACACAAATATTTGTTGCAAAAAACTGAGCTTTTTAGAAAGGCTGCAGATGTGTTATTTAGTACAGCCAGCAGAGGACAGAGGATCGTATCACTGCTCAAGTTTAGTGCAAATAGATGCATATACTGAGCTGCTGGCAAATAAGTCAGATGTGAACTATTACAGAGATGCTGCTGCTACATTTCAGAGTTTTGCATTTTTCTTGACTCTTAAGATGGTCGTCATAACCTCCTCAGACATACTGCTTCTACAACTGATCTTAAATAGCCATATTTAGAAAATAAATTTGTTAAGCAATAATGAAATATAATCTTCAGAGATATTGCTAGAGATGACATCTGGTCTTTATTTGTAAACCAAACATTTCACATACCAGCTCTTGCCTACTATTCTAAAAGCCACAGCAGGTATTCTGAGTGAGATCCAAACTGAATCTTGCTATAAAGTTTTGGCATGCAAGCCATTGCTATAAAAGAAATTTTATACAACTTGTTTGAAATGACACTGAAACAGCTAGAATTGAATCCCTTTATGTGTTTCGATGCAATTTAAAACGCTTTTCCACTATATGACTCTGAAGTGCCTCCAACTTCATTATTAGCAGCACTACACAACTGGTATTATTTATTATAGGAGAAACCCAGCTCTTAAACTAAAGACTTCTTGTCCCATTTCCGAGACAAAAGCCTGGTCACTGGCTTTGTGACAACACTGGAATGGTTGCACTGTGTGTAATAATCAAGACAACAGCTATGTGAGGGTGGAGAAATTCACATTCAATAAGGCAAACACTTTCAACTAAATTTTTTGAAGAGAAAGAAGATTGATAACTCTCACATACCTATGTATGTGATACACAAAATGAGAAGCATTTATAAAGCATGTCTACTGTACAGCCTTGTTTCCTTTGCAGTGTTTTTATCAGAAACTTTTTTAAAGAAAATATAATGTATTAATGCTTGTTTCACAGGAGATTCCCAACACAGAAAGAATTTAACCCTCAAGGGAATTTAGGTTTCTTTTTAGTGCAATAGACAGTTAATTTTTATATAATTCCACATTCAAAAAAGAAGCAGGAAGACATACAATCAGGAATTCAAACCATCTAGTGGATTACCTGCCACTGTGTACAAAAACTTGGTCTAATAATTTTGCTGGTTTAGAAACCACTATACAAAGAAACAAAAATGAATTTATCAAGAATTCTTTTACATATGTTGATTATTCAGTGCACACTCATATATCACTAAATCAAGGGGGGGGATAACTAAAAGTGAACTAGAAAGTGCTGTTGAATGTAGTTCACAGCATTCAACAAGCTGATGCTCTGTTAACATACTTGTCTCAAACATCTGCAACATCTGGCCCACCAAGAACATCGAGAGAAACACCCAAGGAAAACAGCTACATAAAGCCTTCAATGTGCTCTACAATCCAATGTAAGATCTAATAGATACTGTCATAACAAGAGGAATCTTCTCATAAAAAGAGAGGTCTCTCAGCCAACTGCCTGCACTACTGGCTCAATCAGGATACCAGAGACATTGCAATTGCCTTAGCACTGTGCCACTATCCCCAACACAGAAGAAAAAGATTCAGTACTACAGAGTAATACTATGGGGGGGGGGGAAGAGACATTAATGCAGAAAAAATACTATTCAAATAAAATGGACTTTCCTGCATGCAACATCCACATAATAAACTGCAGAATGTGCATTATCAAGCAGTTTCTCACATGCATTTGCCTACTAACCATTCTGCTGGGACAAATTCCAAATTTTCAACTCCCTGAACACTTCAGAAAACTGTCAGGTGATTTGGTGTCATTTCCACACATATAACCCAAACTACACCACCACTAAATTAGCATTTCCCTTTTTATTTGAGTTTCCTTCTCCCACCTCCCTAGCATATTTATATTCGCGTTGACACAGAGTTGTGAAGCAGAAAAAGGTAGGCAATATTTCCCTCAGCTTCCCAACAAAACTGCGACTGTTGTTAACATCTGTTTTTAAACCCAGACATGACTAAATATAACAAAATACTAAAATATAACAAAATACTACAGTTTAAAAATGGAAACATGGCATAGTAATTATAATTCAAATGCATTCATATCCCAAATACCTGAGGAGTTATAGCATCAACTCATTGCAAGTAAGAAGGCCTCATCTCTCAGATGAGATGCAACAAAGTAAAATAAACCTCAAAGTATTCTGTTAACATGTAGCATGTAAGCGACTACTAGGCGATACAAGAAGTTTTACCGATTCTCATTGCCCATACACATCAAATTACTCAGAAAAAAAGCATCCCAAAAACAGCTGATAAAAACCTCTCTATCACAACACATCTCAAACACGCTGCATGTTTTGGTGTTAACACATCTCGCTACAAACTGTAAGCCAAATGAATATAAACCGTCCCGAATATATTAACTTTCTCCCGAGGAAATAGGGCCTGACCTTATGAAATATACAAGAGAAAACAATGCCGAAGAAAACAAAAATCTTTGCATAATGACTGCCAAGGAGATCAAACCCCAAACTGCTCGCTGCACGCACGATCCACTCGGGGCAGGGGGCATTTTCCTCAACTTTTTGTTATTGTGGTCTGCGCAGGCACGTCTGAAGCAGAACCAAACCCCACCGCTTCATTGTGTGCGACCGAGAGCACTCGGCCCCCTCTCCGCGCTCCCGGGAAGCGCTTATTATCCGTGGGAGCGCTAAAAAAACAGCACAAGTTTCTCTCCCGCTCGAACAAAGCCCGTGCGGTCGCGGCCCCGCCACGGCCCGAGGGGTCCGAGCGCCGCCCCCGGCCCCGCTGGTCCCCCGCGCCGGAGCCCTTTGTGGCCGGGCCCTCCTGCCCGGGGCTCTGCGGGCACAGCCGGGCCCCGCACACCCCTCCGGGCCGGG